>JAAKEQ010000093.1:0-44320 GCA_014250555.1 Aspergillus oerlinghausenensis
AGCCTACTTATAGTTTAAACTACTTCTACTATAATTATTAGTTATAATTACTAGATAGTATACTAATTAATAAAATAGTACTATAAGACCTGATAGATTAATAGAGCCTTACTTAATAGCTAACCTAGAGATAGCTTTTAGGCTGGCTGTTGGGAAGGGAAGGGAAGGGAATGGGAAATCCTACTCTAGGTTCCCCTCCTATTTTAGGCTTAGGTATGGGAATCCCATCCTAAAATCTTTATTTAGTAGGAGTCCCTAAAGGTTAGGGATAGGAAGAGAATCTTCTTCTCTTTTTATTTTCTCTATTACTAGGAATTCCCTTCCTATTAAAAATAAATAGGAAGGGAGTCCTATTAAATTTATCTAATATAATAAGGATCCTATCTTATTTTATATTATAATTAGGAATTCCTATTCTATTAAGAAAGTCTGATAGGACTCTTATTAAGAAATAAGAATCCCTATACTAGTCTCTATAGGGTAAGGTGCTATATAAGTTATAAGTATATTATATTATTATAATCTTACTTATATCTAGTAAATAATAGAAGTAATAATTAGAAGTAATAATTAAGAAAGAAAAACTTTATTCTACTATCTATATCTATCTTTTACCTATATAGGTAGTTAACTAATAATAACTATAGAAATATTTATAGGTATAACTTCCTCCTTTATTATCTTATTAAATTATAGACTTAGAGTAAAGATAATTTCTATTATAATAAATATATAATACTTCTCTATCTCCTAAGGTAAGATATCTTTAAACTTATTAAGAGAATACTTACTTATTAAGCTAGTATCTTTAAGATATAGAAGAGTATGCTTTAGTATTATTACTTTTTTAATTATAGTATTATATATCTTTACTTATTAATAATAATATATATTATAATCTAGATTAAATACCCTCTCTACTAGGATACTAATTAAAAAAATAGAAAGTATATCCTTAGCTATCTTTATAATAATTAGATAATAATCTTTTAGATCTTTTTAATAGCTAAGGAGGTCCTTTCTAGGAATAAGTAGTAATAGAGGGTTATTAAGATAATATTTAATTTTTATAAGAGTTATTATTATTATATATTACTAATAATTTATACTAAATATGCTATTAAGATCCTAGAGAATAATAAGTATAATTATTACTAGGGACTATTATATACTAATCTTAATAATATTTATAGAATCCTTAGTTACTTCTTTCTATTACTTTAGCTTAAGATAGATATAATTATCCTAATAATAAGTAATAATCTCTTATCTATATTTAGCTTACTTATATACTATCTAGTTATTATTACTATATGCCTATATCTAGTAAGTTAGGTTAAGAATAATAATTACTATATATATCCTTCCTTATAGACTAGTAGTCTTTATATAATAGTCTTTTAGTTTATCTTTTATAGCTAAAATTATATTATTTAAGAATTCCTACTATTTAGATTTAATATAAGCCTCTTACTTAAGTTTCTTAAAATATTAAAAGAGTTTATTAAATACCTGCTAACTATAATAGATTATAATATTCTAAGAGATTAAGATTAACTCTATAAATTAATAGAAGGGGAGTAGTAAAATAATTAAATATTAAATCTATTTCTATTTAATATTAGATAGACCTAGAGCCTTTAATCTTAAATTCTTATTTAAGGTAGTCTAATTATTAATTAACTATCTAAGAAAGAGTACTTAGGTTATTATAATAAAACTAGAGTTCTATTATATATAAATATCTTAAATTATTTAAAGAGGCTCTTTATAGTACTTTATTTATATAAATTAGAAATATTTACTTTATTATAGAGATGTATTAATAATATTTATAAGGATATAGATCTAGTTAAGGAAAATTATAAATCTCTTCTTAATTATTATTAAGAACTATTATATATCTTCTAGAAGACTTTACTAAATAAATATAACTATTTAGAGATAATTATCTTAATCTTATTATTATTATAAAAGTTATATATTTAATCATCCTTAGCCTCTAAATTAAAGCTCTTAATAATTTTCTTTATAACTAGCTAGATTATATAGGTAAGATATAGTAGTATATTCTATTCTAGTAACTAATAATAATAAGACTAAGTATAAAGGAGGTTAGTAAGGGCTAGTACTATTATTTTATTATTTAAAGTATTATTTATTATTATACTAAGGACTTAGGTATTAAGTTTAAACTCTATAAGTATATTATAAATAATAGAGCTAAGTATATAACTAGTATAAGCTTCTAATAATAATTAAAAAACTAGAAGTACCTTCTTTTACTCTTAAGTAGTAGTTATAAAAGACCTAATAACTATAATAAATATAATATTATTAGGGCTTATCTAGTAGTTAAAGATAATAGAAATCTTCTATATATCTAGTAGATTAGTAAGTAGATTAGTTAAAACCTACTTATAGTGATTATTAACTAGTATCTATATCTTTATTCTCTAAGATATTATAATATCAGGCTAAAGGGTTTGCAGAAGTATTCTAAATAATTTATTCTTAATTATATAGAAGGAGAGGTTTAAGGAGATAATAGTATTAATAATAAGTTAAGTAATAGTAGGTTTAGTTTATTAAAGGACTTAACTTCCTGTATGTCACAGGCTAGAAGCCTGGAAACCTATGACCTAGGTTTGGACAGTAAGAAATCACTAAGGAAGGAATCTAGCTAGGGCTGTAATGGCTGAATATAAAGGGGTGCATAGTTAGTGTGTGGGTCACATGATTAATAACTAGTGTCTAGTTTAGATATGACTTCGTGGGTGTTATATGACTAGTGGCTAGCCCTAATATATTAGCTGGAGCTAAAGATTATTAATGCCTAAGGTAGATAGTAAGTACTTAGTAAGCTTAAGCACTTAGTAGGCCCTGCCTACTACACTACCCCCCTCCTTTTTCAAAATAGGTGTTTTAGCTAGGGCTAAAATCAGTGGATCTTAGCTTTCTGGCTGGGGTTAAAATCAGTAGATCTCAGCTTCCTAACTAGGGTTAAAATTATTACTCCTTAGTTAACTCAGCTAGAGCTAAAATCACTAGATCTTCCCTCCTAAGTATTAAGTACTATAGTATCTATAAGGTTTGCAGCTAGCTCTTATATAGGGTGCTTATAGCCTACTTATTTAACTAAGTATTCTATATAGCAGCCTTACCTAATTTATCTCTCTTACTTATCTAAGATCTTCTTAACCATAAATTTAGCTTTACTATTCACTAGCTTAGGGGGCAGCTAATAGTTATTATTTAACTAGCTTAGGAATAGATTATTTATAGTGGGCTGTAGGAGGCTAATATAGAATATATTATATATGCCTGGTGGTGTATCTAGCTAGTAGGTATATAATCTAATAGCTTCTAGTACTATAAACTTTATATACTATATATTAAGCTTCTAGCTTAGGTAGTCTATTTAAATATTCTATAGGTCTAACTATACTTTTAAGTTAATAATATAGTACAGAGCTACTAAATAAGAGTAGTTTAAATATTTCTTTTAATATTATTAGATAGTAGCTAGCTCTAACTAGGCTATATCTATAGCTTTTTTTATCTTTATAATAATTACCTTAGCCCTCTCTTTTAGTAAATATACTATATCTAGGGCAGTAGCCTCTTAATCTAATAGCTTAACCTCTAAAGACTTAATATTATATTTATAGTCTAAAAAGAAGGGGCTAACTCCTATACTTATAGTATCTTAACTATTAATAGCTAGTTAGGCTATTAGTAATAATAACTTCTAGTTAGTCTAGATATAATTATAAAAGTTCTATAGGTAAGCCTTTAATATAGTATTTATCTATTTAATCTATCTATCTATCTATAGATAAAAGGCTGTTAAGAGTTATTATTTAATATCTAGCTACTTATAAAAGTACTCCTAGAATTAGCTAATAAACTATAAACTATGATCTAATATAATTATACTAGGGATATTATAGTATCTAATAAACTAATTAATTAATAGCTATACTACTATCTTAGAGTCTATTTACTTATAGGGTACTAGGATCATACCTTTCCTAAGTTAATTATTAATTACTATAATATCCTTATAGCTATTAGAGGTAGGTAGCTTTATAATAAAGTTAATAGTAATCTTATACTATTTATAATCTAGAATTAGTAATAGCTTTAGCAGTCCCTAGTATTACTTATATTATATATAGTTAGTATTATACTTATTATAGTTCTGTATAAACTATTAAATATCTATAGAGAGTTCTAGCTAATAAAAGTTCTGGGTGACTATTATATATAATATATTCTTTCCTAGGTGGCTAGTTAATACTAAGTTATAGGTCTCCTATAAGATTCTTATTTATAATAGTTTAGAGTTAGGGACTTATTTATAGCCTTAGTATAGTAAGTAGCTATCTAGTAATATAGAATACTTAGTAATTAATACTTATATATATAACTCCTTTAGGAATTAAGCAGCTTCTTCCTTTATAGCTTATTATATCTTCTTTAAGCTAGTATTATTTAGTTCTACTTCCTTCTAATACTCTTCTAGTAGTAGGGGTATCCTCTCTACTAGTACTATAGGTAAGGTCATATAGTAATACTAGCTATTTAGTAATCTTATATCCTGGTTAGATACTACTTTATGGGTATAGGATATATATATGTATGTTTAACTAGTAATAGTCTATAGTAATATTAAGTAGTAATCTTATATCTTAAGCCTATTATCTTCTATATCCTGTAGTATATCCTATTCCCTTTAGGATAGGGTATTAGGCTAAGTAGCTAGTTTTCTAGGCTAATAATATATCTTATAATTAAATTAGCTTAACTAATATAACTAATATATCTGCTGCTTATTAAGCCTTTAGACTATCTTAAAGTATTCTAGGTTATAGTAGTCTATAATAAGCTTAAATTTAGGTAAGTTAATTAGCTCTAATTCCTACTCCTTAAGTATATTAACTATGGCTAGCAGCTCCTTATTATGGATCTTATAGTTATACTCTACTAGTATATTCCTCCTAAAGATATAGATAACTAGCCTTAGCATACTATTATTATTATACTATAATATAGTAGCCCCTATTACCTAGTTTAAGGTATTAGTTTTAACTACTATTCTTTAGTTAGGATTAAACTATATAAGAATTAGGGCTATTATAAATATCTTCTTTAATAACTTAAAGGCCTTTACCTACTCCTCTCCCTATATAAAGAGGGCTCTCTTATATATTAGTGCTATTAATAGCTATATTATATCTAAAAAGTTCTATATAAACTAGTAATAGAAGTTTATAAAACTAAGGAATAATTATATACTATATATAGAGATAGGGGCCTGCTATTCTAATATAGCTTTTATCTTATTAGGATCTATTTATATACCCTTACTAGCTTTTATTATAAATCTAAGGTACTTTGTGCTTTTTACCTTAAACTTATACTTATTAATATCTAGTTATAATCCTATATCCCTTAGGTGCTTAAGTACCTAGTGGATATATTATTAGTACTTAGCTAATAAGCTATTAGTAAAGATTAGTATATTATTAATATATATAGAGGTAAATTTATCTAGGAAATCTTAAAGTATCTAGTTAATATATTATTAGAAGGTGCTGGGTGTGTTTACTATACTAAAGGGGGTAACTAGCTATTTAAATAGGCTAAATTATATATAGAAGGCTATTAACTATTCATCTCCTAGGGTAATATAGATCTTATAAAAAATAGTAATAATATCTAGCTTAGTAAACTACTTAGTCTTTATAATATATTCTAGGGTCTTATTAATTAAGGGGAGTAGGTACTAATCCTTCTTTATAATAGTATTTAGGGTGTGATAGTTAATATAGAATTATAGCCTACCTCCTAGCTTATAGGTAAAGAGTACTAGTACTATAGCTATAGAGCTACTAGTATAAATAAACCCCTTTTCTAGTAGCTTAGTTAATATCTTCTATAATACTAGTAGCTCTCTATAAGACATACTATATAATAGCCCCTATAGTAGCTCTATTAGCTTCTCTTTTTTATTCTTAATAAGCTCTATCTAATAATTAACTCTAGGGTAGTATAGTAATAGCTTATTAGCCTACTTCCTATTAAATACTTCTAGGAACTTATAGTAATATACTAGTAGCTTTATAGTTAGGTTAGTATACTTCTTAACTTATAGTATCTTCTTAATATCCTTAATACTAGTAGTAAAGATCTATATAGTCTTATTTTTTCTTTATTATTAGTAGTAGACTATAAACCCTTAGATACTAATCTACTTTACTACTAGCTTTAGCTTATTCTTAATACTCTTGATAGTAGAGCTATCTATAAACCTTAGCTAGGGTCCTTCTACTTTAATAATAGCCTTCTAGTCTGCTATCCATGGGGTCCCTAGTATTAGATTAGTCTTATTACCTAGCTTTAGTACTATATATATATAGACTATATGCTAGTAGTTACTACTAATATCTAGTAAGAAGTAGGTAATAGTTAAAATAATACTCCTAGTTATACTAGTATAGTTATTAAGATAGATTAGCTTAATCTTTATTTACTCTAGTTATAGCTTCTATATAAAGTATTTAGCTATAACTATATAAGATATATATCTAGTATCTAGTAGGATTCTATAGTTATATTCCTTATTAACTATTCCTAATATAATAAATTTAGGGGTATTAAATCTAATAGTCTACTAAAATTATCTATAACTAATAAGTATATCTTCCTTAGGACATAGATAATACTAGCTCTTTAGCTATATTAACTATTCAACTAGCCCCTATAAGAGTCTTTTTATAAGGGTAACTTATTTTCTAACTTATCTTCTTTATTATCTTTAAGTAGGGGTCTAATAGCTTAAGAAGTATATAGTAGTTTTAGTTCCTTATTCTATAGGGGAATAGCTCCTAGATACTAGCATCCTTTAATTATATAATCTAATACTCTATAGTATAAGTATCTTCTCTTACTATAGTAATAGGATAGCTTTATTTTATTAACTTACTTAGTATAGCACTGCTGGTAAGCTAGGGTTATAGAGGAGGGCTCCTAATCTATAGTATTATTAGAACTAGTTATAACTAGGGAAGAGGCTACCAGGGGCATAGGGGTATATATAGTATGACTATAGCTAGTAGTCTATATATCTCTTCTATATTAATTAGAATAGCCTGACCTCCTTATATATAGGGCTTCTACTTAGTTAGCTACTTATTATACTTAATAGTAGTAGTCTATAAAGGTCTCTTCTTTCTAGATATCTACTAGTACTCTCTCTACCTTAAAGCTTAGAGTACTATCTAAATAGTTCTTCTTTACTTTATTAGACTAAGAGTAGCCCCTAGCTTCTATTAATAGTTAATTAAGGTCTGCCAGCAGCTTATTAAATAGATAATTACCCTAATATAGGGTTTATAGTTCTTATAGGGCTTTCTTACTCTAGCCCTAGTTAAGGAATATAAGATTAAGCTAGTTATACAGGCTATTTAAGGTTACTTATATTATATTTA
Organism: Aspergillus oerlinghausenensis; assembly: GCA_014250555.1. Classification (NCBI taxonomy): domain Eukaryota; kingdom Fungi; phylum Ascomycota; class Eurotiomycetes; order Eurotiales; family Aspergillaceae; genus Aspergillus; species Aspergillus oerlinghausenensis. The sequence goes on from JAAKEQ010000093.1 coordinate 7,497, forward strand.
GGTTATTCCTATACTAATCTATTTAAGGGGCTATAGCTACTATAGTATTTCTCTTAAGTCTACTAAATATATACTATAAGTACCTATAATAGGAGCTAATTATAGCTTAATTAAGTAGTAATTTTACCTATAGCTTAGAGCAAAAGGTCTAGTATATAGTCTTATTAGTATTATTATATATCTCTATATTAGGTAGAATAGGCTTTAGCCTCCTTACTAGGTCTTCTACAGGGGTTAGTAAGGAAGGAGTTATCTAGGGGGTAGATATAACTATAATAGTAATAGTTATTTACTATTCCTCTAGCTAGGCTATTTAACTAGTAATATTTTATAACTACTAGGTTATTTAGGCTATAAGGTTTACCTATATATTACTCTATAGTGCTGGTTACTCTTTACTAGTTCCTTCTAGGGATGTTAACATCCATAATAATATATTATTATAGCTTATTCTACCTATTTTAGCTACTTTATCTAATCTATCTAATTCATCTGGTTTATCTAGTTTATCTGGTTTGCCTGGTTTGTCTAGTTTATTTAGATTATCTAGTCTGTCTGGTTTATCTGGTTTATCTAGTTTATCTGGTTTATCTAGTCTATCTGGTTCATCTAATTTATCTAGTTTATCTAGTTTATCTAGTTTATCTAGTTTATCTAGTTTGTCTGGTTTATCTGGTTGTTTTAAGGGGAGTAATTTCTATTATTATAGGCTAGAAGCCTAGAAACCTATAACCTAGGTTTAGATGGTAAGAAATTACTAAGGAAGGAATCTAGCTAGGGCTGTAATAGCTGAATATAAAGGGGTGCATAGTTAGTATATGGGTCATGTAATTAATAGCTAGTGTCCAGTTTAGATATAACTTCACAGGTGTTACATGGCTGGCAGCCGGCCCCAACATATTGGCTGGAGCCAAAGATCGTTGATGCCTAAGGCAGACAGCGAGTGCTTAGTAAGCTCGAGCACTCAGCGGGCCCTGCCCGCTACACTGTATATATTATTCTAAAGAAGGAGATAAGTATTATTTATAAATATATTTATTTTTTTATATAAGTCTATGATTATTATATTAGACTATTACCTATAGAATATAATAAATTATTATATAGAAATATACTATAATATTTTCCTTATTTAGTGACTTCTTTTAGGCTGCTTAATATTACTTTAAAGTAAGATATTATAAAAGATTAGATATTCTAGCCTTTATATATTTTATATAGGTGAGAAGTATTTTATAGATCTTATATTAAAGCTATAGTATTCTCTTAAAGAGTTTAGTAACTTAGTTAAAGTTTACCTATTAATTCTATTAAGCTATTAATTATAACTACTATAGATGCTTATACTTTAGATTAAGTATTTTATTTATATAAGCTTTTCTAATAATAGTATATCCCTACTATTTTAAGAAGGCTTATTACTAAAAAGGAAGCTATAGAATATAGTGCCTATTATTAATTAATAGTACTATTAAGCTATAGCTTAATAGATTATATAGGTCTAATCTATTAGATATCACCTCTAAGGCTAGTATTAGTATCTATAGTGCTCTTTATAGTACTAGAGATGACTAGAGTAGGACTAGATTAATTATAGTTTCTAAGACCTTAAATATGACTAGGGTAAGATGACTAGAATTATAGTATTCTAATAAAAAGATATTACTCTCTTATGATAGATCTAGAAAAGGAGAAGATAGGAAATAGTCCCCTATTCTATTAATAAATAGTAATAGTTAATAGTAATAATATAGAGTAGTAGTATATATAATAATAGGTAGCTAAAGATCTTAAGTAAAAATTTTTTTACCTTATTTAGGGGAAGGATAGCATAATAGTATATAGACTTAGAATATTAAAATTACTCTTTTATTATTATTATAGTTTATTAATATATTTATATCCTATAAAAGAGTTACTTATATAATTAAATTTAAATTATTAAGGAAGTGAATATATTATTAATAAATTATAGAGGATATACTCTATAGACTATAGTAGTTTATACTTTATAGGTATATCTATAATTTATCTATTATATATATATTTATCTATAACTCTATAAGTTATTAGTTAATATTACTTTACTACTTCTAACTTAATTAAAATTCCTAGTATATATACTCTAATTAATATTATAATTACTATAAAAGTACTATACTCTAGAGATTATTATAATAACTAAGATAGCTATAATAAAAAGATTATATTACTCCTATATAATACTTAACTATAATACTTATAAAATATCCTACTATAGTAACTAATTTTCTAGTTACTAATAATTATTTATCTATAGCTAAGTAGTAAGACTATAAGTATATAAGCTATTTTTATTTTTTATACTTATATATAGTAATATAGTCCTTTATTTAAATCCTTCTTATAATATTAAATATTTTTATTTTAATATTATAATTCTTTAACTAAGATAATAGCTCTAAGTAATAAAAGAACTTAAATTATTTATTATTTAATTTTTTATAATATTATAAAATAGTATAAAGTATAGTTAAGTACTAATAAGAAAAAAATCTATAAGCTATAATTATTATATAGACTTAGGACTTAGAGAGCCTTTAGTCTATAATAAAATTACTAAGATTATTTTTCTTATTAGAAATCTCCTTTATTTTATTATTTAAATTATCCCTAGATACTTCTACCTCTCTCTTATTAATATCTTCTATATTATTATCTTTAGCTGCTAGTATAAAGAGTTAAGTTTAGAACTCTATAATCTAAGTTTTAATCTTATTATTAGGAATTTATAAAGAGTAAAGTTCCTAGTAGGTACTTTATAAGATATATCTCTTAAAAGAAGTAATTAAATAGCTCTACCTAGCTATCTAGATCTATCTACTATCTTTAGTCTATTTATTACTCTCCTATAATAATATTAGTATTAGAATACTAACTATTATAGTATACTATTACTTTAGGTATATTAATATATTTTATATTATACTCTAGTATTTCTTTATATTTCTTCTAAGTCTTTTTAGCCTCTTTAGTAGCTTTCTAGATATAAAACTATATTTTAAACTATTTTTTTAACTTTTTATTCTAAAAGTACTTCTTCTCTAATTTATTAATTATCTTTTTTTTAAGGACTACTTAATATTTAGTATTTATAGTTTCTTTATTTAAAATTAATAAGTAAGATATTTAGCTATAAAAGATACTAGCTTACTAAAGATTAGTCTTATAGAGATATTTAAGGTAATTATATTTAGTCTTTTAATTTATATTATACTAATATTATAGTTCTAGGTCATCTCTAGACTATTACTAGTAGAGAATATAGATATAAATAACTTAAGGATCTTCTAAAATTTTCTTACCTATTATTAATAATAGTAATAATAATAAGATATAATAATTATAAGAATAGATAATAAATAATAAAGGTCCTAATACTAGTACTTTAAAGATTTTAAGGTATGTAGTAATTTAAGTCTTTAAGAATAAGTAAGATAAGGTATATAAAAGATTATAAAAAAATAAAGATAAAGAGAAAGATAAAGAGAGAGATAAAGAAGAAATAAGATATAAGTAAAAATATCTAGAAGAATCTTATCTAAAAGAATAAATATTAATAAAGAACTAGAATAATATTATTTTTTAATAATTATTAAAGAAAATTTACTTCTTTATTTATTTATTTTTTTTATTTATCTTTTACCTCTCTTAATCTTTATCTTTTTTAATCTTTATCTCTCTTAATCTTTATCTCTCTTTATCTCTTTTTTTATAAATATCTTTACCTCTCTCTATCTCTTCTTTATAGATATTATTATCTCTCTCTATCTCTTCTTTATATATATTATTACCTCTCTTATCTCTTCTTTATATATATTATTACCTATATTTATTACTAAACTATATTATATCTAATCTATATAGTAGAAAGATACTTCTAGCCTAGGGTAATTAAGCTAATAATAAACTAGCTAAGAGATATACTATAGTCCTAAAGAAGACTAAGCTTAAGAGAGCTAGAGATATATATTAAAGTCTTAATTATAATAATAAAAAGAGGTAATAAATATAATATTTAATCCTAGTATTAATAATACTATAAGTAACTCCTTTTATCTTACTATACTTAAAGCCTAGAGAGAAAGAGTAAATACTTAGATTATAGAGTAGTAAGATTAGACTCTTACTTAATATAAGATAATTATTAAAGAAAAGCCCTAGTAGCTAGAGGTAAAGACTAATAATCTATATAAGAATATTAATAATAAGTAATATTTTACTTTTTCTTTTAGTAATAATTAGGGGTAATATTTCTTAGAGTTAGCTTAAGAGATTATATACTACTAGTTAATAATTAGTATAATTATTCTATAAAACTAATTCTACCTCTTAGTCTAGAATATTATAGATAAGCTATACCCTAATAAAGGTATATATATTTATAGACTAGTAGTTAATACTCTATAAGAGATTATTAAGTAGTCCCTAACTAATCTATTTTATAGTAAGTAATAGTTAAAAGTAATAATATATTATATAAATATATTAATATACTTTAGGTACTAACTATCTAGCCTAGTATACTAATTATAGTACTCTTTATAGTAATAATCTTTAGCTCTATCTTAATATACTAATAGAATCTAATCTTCTAAAGGGCCTATAGCCTAATACTACTATACCTCCTCTTTTAAAGTATACTTAATATTAGGAGCAGGCTATAATAAGAGTAAAGAAGTACCTAAAGATAGCTACTATATTTATCTAGGATACTACTACTAGTAGCTATAAAGGCCTTAAATAGCCTAAGCTAATTAGTAACTATAAGCTATATATTCTTTAGGCTGCTATAGTAGTAAAGAATCCTAATTATAATACTAATTAGGCTATTACTACTAACTATTACCTCTATGCTAGTATTAAAATTAAAAAAGATAATAATAAGGATAATTCTAATCTTAATCCTAATTTTAAGTCTGATACTAATTCTTTAGAATCCTTAGAATTAGAAGATAGTAATAAGTCTAATAAGAAGGAGTTAGTAACTTTAGGTAACTAATAACTATAATCTTAAGGGATCTATAATTATAATTAATAAGTTAATAACTCTAGGTAATATAGATATTAGGGGCCTGGGGATCTTATAGTGCTTTATTTTCTTTATAAAGGCTAGATTTATTATATAGGTCTATTACTATAGTTAATTTTCTTAAGGATAGTCTAGACTCTAGATAGAGTTTATTTTCTTTTATTCTTTATAGATACTAAAAGCCTAGATTTATTACTTATTTATTATATAGATTTATTATTATATTTAATTTCCTTAGGGATGGTCTTAATAAATAATAGTCCTTATAGATTAGGATAGAACTCTAAATTTTCTATAAACTTTAGTTATAAACTATTTATAAGATATAATAATCTAAGGTAATAGTCTATATCTAACTTAGTATTAAGGCTATATAAGTAAATTTAGGACTTTTAATAGGAAATCCTATCCTATTCTATATACTCTATAGGAATCCCATCCTATAGAGAAGTAAGTAAGGGATTCCTAAATCCTAATTACTAATAATAGATAGGACTCCTAAGGAAGAATAAGGATAATAGGATAGGATACTTATTAATATAGGAAATCCTATATTAATTTCCCATCCTATTTTTATCTTAGGATGTGGGAGTCCCATCCTATTAGATAAGAATAGGAAATCCCATGGGAATCCTAAAATAGGAAGGGAAATTAATATAGGATACCCATTTCCTAAAGGGAGGGAATTTCCCATGGGAATTCCCTCCCACGCGGCCAGCCTAATAGCTTTAGGTAATATAACTCCTTTACTAATAAGAAGCCCCCTTAGTAATACTCCCTCTATAGCCTAAAGCACTAGTAAATTAGGCACTATAGACTAGAATATTTTCAACCTAATATAAAGTAGTAATAGGAACCCTATATATAATCTAAATAATAAGAACCTACTACTATCTAACATCTATAATATACTAATAGTAGTACTTAACTAGGCCTTACTTATATAGCTTATATAAAGTCTATAAACTATATTAGTCCTATATAATAAAGAACCTAAAGAGCTTAAGCTTACTAATCTAGTTATCTAGGATAGTAAGGGAGCCTATACTAGTTTAAAACTAAAGATATTCTTATAAGACCTTACTAATTATTTCATAGTAAAATACTAAGTATTTAATAATAATATAAAGAAGATCTTATACACCACCTTTTAGCTAGATATAGAGGTTAAGAATACTTAGAGGAATAGATATCCTAAAGATTATAAATCTAGCTATATAGAATTTAAGGCATTCCTATAGGACTATATTAAGCTATATAAGAATTACTAGTAAACTACTATCTACTAACTCCTATAACTAGAATATAAGAAGTTAGTTTAAGCTTTCTTTATAGATATCTAAGAGCTATAGAATATTATTAACCCTTACCTAGATATAGAGTGGTTTTAGGTCTAAATTATAGTTAAAAAAATAAAAATAAACCTAAAGGTAGAGGTCTAGCATACCCCTAGCTATAATTAATCTTTAGAGCACCTTAAATAGCTTACTACTTAATAAGAAAAGATTTATTAACTAAAAAAGTATAATATAGCCTAGCTAACTATCTACTAAAAGAAGGATAACTACTACCCCTAGTAAGGGAAGTTAAATAGATTAGTTAAGTAGAAGTATTAAGATAATAATTTAATAGGCTTAATAAGCCTAACTTACTTAAATAAGTTATAGGGATAATAGAATAATTAATATACTAAGAAAAAGCTAGATATATATTATAGACTACCTAGCTAGAAAGAGTAGCTTCTAAAGGAGGGATGTTATTTTATCTATAAGAAGAAGAGATATCTTATAATAAAATACCTAAAAAAAAGGGACTAGGGGATGATGCCTACCCCTAAGGAAGCCCCTATAATATAATAAGAACTTAAGCCCTAGGAGATTAATATCTTATAATATACTAAAGGACCACTAGTACCTCCTATACTAGCTAATATTAAGGTAAAAATTAAGGGGATAGGGGTGTCTACTAAGGTACTTATAGATTCTAGGGCTAGACCTAACTATACCTTATATTAATTTATAATATAGAATAGCTATTAATTTAACTAAGATATAATATTACCCCCTATAGAGCTTACTAATAGAATAAAGATAAAGATCTATAGTAAGCCTCTCCTAGAGGTAATAATAATAGATTAAGAAGTAATAAGTTAAATATATTAGATTCCCTTTAAGATAACTAATATTATAAGATATAATCTAGTACTGGGATACAGCTAGCTCTAGTATATAGACCCTAATATTAACTAGAGATTAAGCTACTAGTATTACTATAGCACCCTATTAGAGATTAATATACTAGAACCTAAGGAATTTATCTAAAAGTATAAGAATTAAGATGTCTATCTTCTTATAATTAAGGAAGTTTATCCTAAGGTAATTAATCCTATAATACCACCTTAATATTAAGAATATATAAAGGTATTCTTAGAGAAGGAGGCTAGCACTTTATTATTAGATTATACTACTTATACTATATAGCTTATTAATAGGAAAATACCACTATATAAACTATTATATCTAATATCCTAAATAGAACTAGAGGCCCTGCATAAATATCTTAATAAAATACTAAAGAAAAAATAGATTTAGGAATCTTTAGGACCTACAGTAGTCCTAATCCTCTTTATAAAGAAGTAGAATAAAGGCCTATATCTCTATATTAATTATTAGAGGCTAAATATAATTACTATTAAGAATTAATATCTACTGCCCTAAATTAATAAGCTTATAGATAGGATATTAGGTACTAAATTCTTTACTAAGCTAGATTTATAGGATGTATATTATTATATCTATATCTAGTAAGGTAATAAGTAGAAGATAGTGTTCTATATATAATATAGTTAGTTTAAATACTTAGTTATACTATTTAGACTAACTAATACCCTAGTAACTTTCTAAGCCTATATTAATAAGATAATACATAGTATTCTAGATAAATTCTATATTATATACCTAGATAATATCCTTATCTACTTAGATACTAAGGAAGAGTATAAGCACTATATTAAGAAGGTGCTTTAGTATTTAGCTAGTATAAACCTATATACTAAGCTATTAAAGTATAAGTTTTATAAAACTAAGGTTAAGTTCCTTAGCTTCTTAGTAAGTAAGAATAATATTTATATAGACCTAATTTACCTAAGTACTATTAGTAAGTAGCTAGCACCTTACTTACTCTATAATATCTAGATATTCCTAGGTTTTACTAGATTCTTCTAAAGATTTATATATATATTTTCTTAAATTATAATCCTATTAATAAACCTCCTAAAAGGTATAAAGAATAGCTATAAGACTAGGCTATTTATCTAGATAGAGGAGGCCTAGAGGGCTTTTAAAGAACTAAAGAATATATTTATAGACCTACTAATTCTTACCTATTTTAACCTAGAGAAATAGATCCTACTAGTTACTAATATATTAGGATTTATAATTACTAGGATTCTCCTATAACCTAATAGTAATATACTAGGGATATAAACTAGTTAAGGATAGTATCTTATTATATTCTACTCCTAAAAGCTTAATAAAACTAAATAAAGATATAAGATCTATAACTAAGAGTTACTTATAATTATAGAGTACTCTAAGTACTAGAGATACTACCTAGAGGGTAGTTAATAACCTATATAAGTCTAGACAGACTATATAAACCTAACCTACTTCTTTATAATAAAGACTTTAAATACTAGGTAGGCCTACTAGGCTAAGCTACTTATAGTATATAATTTTATTGTAGCGGGCAGGGCCCGCTAAGTGCTTGAGCTTACTAAGCACTCGCTGTCTGCCTGAGGCATCAACGATCTTTGGCCCTGGCTGAAATATTGGGGCCGGCCGCTAGCCATGTGATACCCATAAAGTCATATCTAAACTAGACACTAGCTACTAATCATGTGACCTATATACTAACTATGCACCCCTTTATGTTAAGCCACTGCAGCCCTAGCTAGATTCCTTCCTTAGTGATTTCTTACTATCTAAACCTAGGTCATAGGTTTCTAAGGCTTCTAGCCTGTGATAATAGAAATTACTCTTATTAATAAACCAGATAAACTAGATAAACTAGATAAACCAGATAAACTAAATAAGCTAGATGAACCAGATAAACCAGATAAATTAGATAAACTAGATAAACCAGATAAACCAGACAAACTAGACAAACCAGATGAACTAGATGAACTAGATAAACCAGATGAACTAGATAAACTAGATAAACCAGATAGATTAGGCAAGATAACCAGAATAGGTAGAATAAGCTATAATAATATATTATTATGAATATCTACCTCCCTAGAAGGGACTAGTAAAGAGCAACCAGCACTACAGAGTGATATATAGGCAAACCTTATAGCCTAAATAGCCTAATAATTATAAAATATTACTAATTAAATAGCTTAGCTAGAGGAGTAATAAATAGCTACTACTACTATAGTAGTATATACTCCCTAGGTAACTCCTTCCTTACCTACCCCTACAGAAGACCTAGTAAAGAGGCTAAAGCCTATTCTACCTAATATAGAGATATATAATAGCACTAATAAGGCTATATACTAGACCTTTTACTCTAAGTTATAGGTAAAATTACTACTTAATTAAGCTATAATTAGCTCCTACTATAGGTACTTATAATATATATTTAGCAGACTTAAGGATAATACTATAGTAGCTATAGCCCCTTAGATAGATTAGTATAGGAATAACCTAAATATAATATAGGTAACCCTAAATAGGCTGTATGACTAGCTTAACCTTATATTCCTTAACTAGGGCTGGAGTAAGAAAGCCCTATAAGAACTATAAACCCTATATTAGGGTAATTATCTATTTAATAAGCTGCTAGCAGACCTTAACTAATTATTAATAAAAGCTAGGGGCTACTCCTAGTCTAATAAAGTAAAGAAGAACTATTTAGATAGTACCCTAAGCTTTAAAGTAGAGAGAGTACTAGCAGGTGTCTAGAAGAAAGGGACCTTTATAGATTATTATTACTAAGTATACTAAGTAGCTAACTAAGTAGAAGCCCTATATATAAGAAGATTAGGCTATTCTAATTAGTATAGAAGAGATATACAGACTACTAGCTATAGCTGTGCTATATATACCCCTATACCCCTAGTAAGCCCTTCCCTAGTTATAACTAGTTCTAATAATACTATAGATTAGGAGCCCTCTTCTACAACCCTAGCCTGCTATTAGTACCATACTAAATAGGTTAATAAAATAGAGCTATCCTATCACTATAGTAAGGGAAGATGCTTATACTATAGAGTATTAGACTATATAATTAAAGGATGCTAATACCTAGGAGCTATTCCCCCTTAGAATAAGGAGCTAAAATTATTATATACTTCTTAAACTATTAGACCCCTACTTAAAGATGATAAAGAAAATAAGTTAAAAAATAAGTTACCCCTATAAAAAGACTCTTATAGGGGCTAGTTAAATAGTTAATATAGCTAAAGAGCTGGCATTACCTATACCCTAGGGAAGATATACTTACTAGTTATAGATAATTTTAGTAGACTATCAGATTTAATGCCCCTAAATTCATTATATTAGGAATAATTAATAAGGAATATAACTATAGAATTCTACTAGACACTAGATATATATCTTATATAGTTATAGCTAAATACTTCATATAGAAGCTATAACTAGAGTAAATAAAGATTAAGCTAATCTATCTTAATAACTATACTAGTATAACTAGGAGCATTATTTTAACTATTACTTACTTCTTACTAGATATTAGTAGTAACTACTAACATATAGTCTATGCATATATAGTGCTAAAGCTAGGTAATAAGACTAACCTAATACTAGGGACCTTATAGATAGTAGACCAGAAGGCTGCTATTAAAGTAGAGGAACCTTAGCTAAGATTTATAGATAGCTCTACTATTAAGAGTATTAAGAATAAGCTAAAGCTAGTAGTAAAGTAGATTAGTACCTAAGGATTTATAGTCTATTACTAATAATAAAGAAAGGATAAGACTGTATAGATCTTTATAGCTAGTATTAAGGATATTAAGAAGGTACTATAAGTTAAGAAGCATACTAACCTAGCTATAAAGCTACTAGTATATTACTATAAGTTCCTAGAAGTATTTAATAAGAAGTAGGCTAATAAGCTACTACTATACTACCCTAGAGTTAATTATTAGATAGAGCTTATTAAGGATGAAAAAGAGAAGCTAATAGAGCTACTATAGGGGCTATTATATAGTATATCTTATAGAGAGCTCCTAATACTATAGAAAATATTAACTAAGCTACTAAAAAAGGGGTTTATTTATGCTAGTAGCTCTATAGCTATAGTACTAGTACTCTTTACCTATAAGCTAGAAGGTGGGTTATAATTCTATATTAACTATTATACCCTAAATATTATTATAAAGAAGGATCAGTACCTACTCCCCTTAATTAATAAGATCCTAGAATATATTATAAAGGCTAAGTAGTTTACTAAACTAGATATTATTATTACTTTCTATAAGATCTATATTGCCCTAGGAGATGAATAATTAATAGTCTTTTATATATAATTTAGCTTATTTAAATAGCTAGTTACCCCCTTTAGTATGGTAAATACACCTAGCACCTTCTAATAGTATATTAACTAGATACTTTAGGACTTCCTAAATAAATTTACCTTTATATATATTAATAATGTGCTGATCTTTACTAATAGCTTATTAATTAAGTACTAATAATATATTTACTAAGTATTTAAGTACCTAAGGGACATAGGATTATAGCTAGATATTAATAAATATAAGTTTAAGATAAAAAGTATAAAGTATCTTAGGTTTATAATAGAAGCTAGTAAGGGTATATAAATAGATCCTAATAAGATAAAAGCTATATTAGAATAGCAGGCCCCTATCTTTATATATAGTATATAATTATTTCTTAGTTTTATGAACTTCTATTATTAGTTTATATAGAACTTTTTAGATATAATATAGCTATTAATAGCACTAATATATAAGGGAGCCCTCTTTATATAAGGAGATAAGTAGGTAAAGGTCTTTAAGCTATTAAAGAAGATATTTATAATAGCCCTAATTCTTATATAGTTTAACCCTAACTAAAGGATAGTAGTTAAAACTAATACCTTAAACTAGGTAACAGGGGCTACTATATTATAGTATAATAATAATAGTATACTAAGGCTAGTTACCTATATCTCTAGGAGGAACACACTAGTAGAGTATAACTATAAGATCTATAATAAGGAGCTACTAGCTATAGTTAATATACTTAAGGAGTAGGAATTAGAGCTAATTAGCTTACCTAAATTTAAGCTTATTATAGACTACCATAACCTTAAATACTTTAAGACAGTCTGAAGACTTAATAAATAGTAAATATATTAGTTATACTAGTTAAGCTAATTTAATTATAAGATACACTATTAGCCTAGGAAACTAGCTGCTTAGCCTGATGCCCTATCCTAAAGGGAATAGGACATATTATAGGATATAGAAGATAATAGGCTTAAGGTATAAGACTACTACTTAATACTATTATAGACTATTACTAGTTAAACATATGTACATGTATCCTATACCTATAAAGTAATATCTAACTAGGATATAAGGTTACTAAGTAGCTAGTATTATTATATAACCTCACCTATAGTACTAGTAAAGGGGACACCCCTACTACTAGAAAAGTATTAGAAGAAAGTAGAACTAAATAATACTAGCTTAAGAGAGATATAATAAGCTATAGAGAAAGGAGCTACCTAATTCCTAAAGGAGCTATATATATAAGTATTAATTACTAAGTATTTTATATTACTAGATAGCTACTTACTATACTAGGGCTGTAAATAGGTTCCTAACTTTAAACTATTATAAATAAGGATCTTATAGGAGACCTATAACTTAGTATTAACTAGCTACCTAGGAAAGAATATATTATATAAAATAGTTACCTAGAACTTCTATTAGCTAGAACTCTCTATAGATATCTAATAGTTTATATAGAACTATAATAAGTATAGTACTAACTATATATAGTATAAATAATACCAGAGACTACTAAAGCTATTACTAATTCTAGATTATAAATAGTATAAGATTACTATTAACTTTATTATAAAGCTACCTACCTCTGATAGCTATAAGGATATTATAGTAATTAGTAATTAACTTAGAAAAAGTATGATCCTAGTGCCCTATAAGTAAATAGACTCTAAAATAGTAGTATAGCTATTAATTAATTAGTTTATTAGATATTATAGCATCCCTAGTATAATTATATTAGATTATAGCCTATAGTTTATTAGCTAATTCTAGGAGTACTTCTATAAGTAGCTAGGTATTAAATAATAACTCTTAATAGCCTTTTACCTATAGATAGATAGATAGATTAAATAGATAAATACTATATTAGAGGCTTACCTATAGAACTTCTATAACTATGCCTAGACTAACTAGAAGTTATTACTACTAATAGCTTAACTAGCTATTAATAATTAGGATATTATAAGTATAGGAGTTAGCCCCTTCTTCTTAGATTATAGATATAATATTAAGTCTTTAGAGGTTAAGCTATTAGATTAAGAGGCTGCTGCTCTAGATATAGTATATTTATTAAAGAAAAGGGCTAAGGTAATTATTATAAAGATAAAAGAAGCTATAGATATAGCCTAGTTAGAACTAGCTACTATCTAGTAATATTAAGAGGAATATTTAAACTACTCTTACCTAGCAGCTCTATACTATACTATTAACTTAAAAGTATAGTTAGACCTATAGAATATTTAAATAGACTACCTAAGCTAGAAGCTTAATATATAGTATATAAAGTTTATAGTACTAGAAGCTATTAGATTATATACCTACTAGCTAGATATACTACTAGGTATATATAATATATTCTATATCAGCCTCCTTTAGCCTACTATAGATAATCTATTCCTAAGCTAGTTAAATAATAACTACTAGCTGCCCCCTAAGCTAGTAGATAATAAAGCTGAATTTATAGTTAAGAAAATCTTAGATAAATAAGAGAAGTAAATTAGGCAAGGCTACTACACAGAATACTTAGTTAAATAGGTAGGCTATAAGTACCCTATATAAGAGCCAGCTATGAACCTTATAGATACTGTAGTGCTTAATATTTGGGAGAGGAGATCTAGTGATTTTAGCTCTGGCTAAGTTAACTAGGGGAGTAATGATTTTGACCCCAGCTAGGAAGCTAAGATCTACTAATTTTAGCCCCGGCTAAAACACCTATTTTAGAGAGAGGGGGGGGGTAGTATAGCAGGTAGGGCCTACTAAGTGCTTAAGCTTACTAAGCACTCACTATCTGCCTGAGGCATTAATGATCTTTAGCCCTGGCTAAAATATTAGGGCTAGCTGCCAGCCATGTAACACCCATAAAGTCATATCTAAACTAGACACTAGCTACTGATCATATGACCCACACACTAACTATGCACCCCTTTATGTTCGGCCACTGCGGCCCTAGCTAGATTCCTTCCTTAGTAATTTCTTACTATCCAAACCTAGGTCATAGGTTTCTAAGGCTTCTAGCCCGTGACATTTATAATTAAATATAGACTAGGGCAGCTAAACCCTATAGATATATTATTAAGGTATTAGGACTATAAGCCTACTAAGAATAAAGAGACTTAAGCTAGCCTTCTATTAATACTTTAGAGAAAGTTAAAGCTAGACTTATAGATAAACTAGAATAGTACTAGTAATCTTAGTATTAATATTATTCTAGTAGAGGCAGAAGGTCTAGAACTTCTAATCCTAAGATTACTAGTAATAGAGGCTACTAGTACTAAGGTTACCTAGGACTTATTAATAACTAGTCTAAAGAATATTATCTAGAAACTATAGTATAGGGATACCTATATATAGTAGGTTTTTAAGTAGCTAAAGGAGACCCTAGACTATACTTAAAAGAAAGATTAGTAAATTAATAGTAAGGGACTCCTATAATTTAAGAATACTATATATATACCTACTAGTACTATAGTAAAGTAAGAGCTTTTATAGATATACTATAATAATCTATATATTAGATATCTAGAGATTAAGAAGACTATAGCCTTACTCTAGTATAAATTTTACTAGGAAGAAATAAGATATAATATTAAAGAGTATATCTATATATATATAGTATATTAGAAGACTAAGATACCTTAGTATCTTATTATAAGGAAGCTTATATTACTACTTATACTAAAAGAACTATAGAGTAATCTATTAATAGACTTTATTACTTCCCTACTACTATTATTATACTAATATAATATTTATAATATGGTGCTAGTAGTAGTAAATTAATATACTAAGATAGTTAAATATATCCTAACCTAAAAGATAGTTACTACTAATAAGCTTACTAGTATATTCCTAGAGAAAGTCATCCTATAATATAGAGTATCTAAGAGCTTAGTAACTAATAGAGACTTACTATTTATAAGCTAATTCTAGACTAATTTTTATAATACCCTAAGAATTAAGAAATAGATAAATATTATATTTTATCTATAAATAGATAGCTAAATAGAATAGTAGAATTAGATATTAGAGGTATATCTCTAGCTATTTATTAATTATTAGTAAGATAATTAGGTAATATAGTTACTAATAACTAAATTTACCTATAACTACATACCCTATATATCTACTAAAATATTATTATTTAAAGCAGCCTATAGCTATAACCTAGTATTACCTTAGCTTACTAATATTAATACTAATATAATAGTAGTAGTAGTTAAGGAATACCTTATAATAATAAAGAAACTATATAAGTAACTAAAGAGATACCTAGCCATTAACTAGGAAATATAAGCTAAGTATTATAATAAGAAATATAAGGATATTTCCTTCTTTATTAATAAAAAGATCCTATTCTCCCTAAAAAATCTAAAAATATAGCATCTATATAAGAAACTAGATAATTAATATAAGGGACTATTTAAGATTATTATTATTATTAATAAGTAAGTATATATACTATACCTCCCTAAAATATATAGCTAAATCTATCCTACCTTCTATATATTATTACTAAAGAGATAGCACCCCTATAATATAACTAATATAGTAGAGGAACCCTAGCCCCTTAATATTAAGAGGATAGAGGAATAGGAAGTTAAAGATATATTAGATAAATAA
Source organism: Aspergillus oerlinghausenensis (assembly GCA_014250555.1). Lineage (NCBI taxonomy): Eukaryota > Fungi > Ascomycota > Eurotiomycetes > Eurotiales > Aspergillaceae > Aspergillus > Aspergillus oerlinghausenensis. The sequence goes on from JAAKEQ010000093.1 coordinate 23,726, forward strand.
ACTTAATATAGGAAGATATAGTTCCTAGTTAAATAAAAGAGGTTCCTAGAATATAAGAACTTATAAAAACTAGAAGAGAACCTATAAAATACTATAGATATAATAAATATATATTACTAGTATATAGGATAGGCTGTAGAATAGTCTTATTAAAGAAGGGGAAGGAGATAGCTTTTTTCCTAAAGGGTTTTTACTATCTACTATCTACTACCTATTATCTTAATAGTATAAACCTTTCTCTATTTTCCTATAAGGTTTTAGAGATTTAATAGAAATATATCTATAACTATAGTATATTAGGTAATAACTTAACTTATAAAAGTAATACTAGACTAGTAGTAGCTTTATTCTTAGCTAAGATATAGGAATATTAATTATTTATTATATTTTTATATACTACTACTTCTACCTCCTCCTTCTCTAGAGGTAGGATAGGCAGTCTTATTATAGTATTAATAGTACTAAGAAGCTAAAAAATATTATAGTTAAATAATTATAATAGGTATAGCACCTCCTTACTCTTTAGAAATCTAGTAATAATTTTTAGCTTCTTACTAAATAATTAGGTAGCTATTTTATTATAATTAGCTAGAGCTATTATAATAAAGATAGCTATCTAATATCTTAACTATAGAGGGATCTTTAGGTATAGTTTACCTAGCTTCTAATATCTATAGTACTTCTAGAAGGAGGTATTATAGAGATACTTATACTTACCCCCCTTATATATTATATCTTTAAAGCACTATTAGCAGGGTAGGTCTAGCAGGGGCTTAGGGGCCTAGGCATAGGATAAGAGTAGTAGAAGATCCTAAGGGGGGGTATAGCACTAAGTAGTAAACTACCTAAAAGACTTACTAGTAGTAAGCTAGCTAGTAGTAGACTAGTAGATATAAGAGATATAGTAGATAGGCTCTTAATAAATAGAGTAATAAATAAGGAGGTAGTAATAGGACTTATAATAAATAAACTAATAAATAAATATAGGCTCTAAGGTAAGGATATAATACTAAGTAGAAGGCTTAGTAGTAATCCTAGAGGAAGAGAGTTAGGGGGCTAGGAAATAATAAACTTCTTATCCTTAGATAAGGACTTAGAAGACTTAATAATATAGAGGAGATAATAAATATTTAAAATAATAAGAAGATTATCTAATAACTTACTAAATTAGTAATTATAATATAATATTAATAAGCTAGGAACTTAAAGAGGATACTTATAGAGATAGATAAAGTAGGGGAAGTACCTACCTATAGGTGCTTCTAGGAGGTAGAGACTACTAGGGTTTAATAATATTTAATAGATATTTTCTTATAAATCTTAGTAGTATTAAGATATTATTCTTTTAGTAAGTCCTACTATAAATAATAATAAATAATAGATAGTATAATTAAAAAATAGAACTTTCTAACTCTAAAAATCTATATATATAAAAGAGGAAAACTTAGTAATATTTAAGCTTATAATAAAATAATACTATAGATAAGTAATATCTTCTTATTATTATTAAGACTTAAAGGAATCTTATTATTAAGCCTAAATTAATAGAACCTTAATAAGGGTAAGATATTAACTTAATAATCTTTAATAATATAATTAAGCTATTATAATAACTAATAATAATCTAGCTAATTATTAGAGACTTACTAGACCTATATTATTAATCTTTAGTAAATTCTAATTAATAAATAATAAAATTAGTATTAGGCTATATTCTATAAAGGGCTTTAATAAATATAAGAAATAACTATAGATAGAGTATTATAGTTAATAGATACTTTAGGACTAGAGTAGTTTAGGATAAACCTTTTCTAAAGAGGGGAGTAAGTTATTATATACTAAACCTCTAGTAAGCTACTAGTATAAGCTAGTACTTTACTTAGATAATAGTTTTACTAAATACTATGCACATAAAGTAGAATAGAGATAAATAAATAGCTTAAGGAAAGGTAAGTAGTTTATTCTAATTATAGTAATATATATATTTCCCTTAGTAAATTTATATTCTCTAAGAACATATAATCATAGCAGCAACTCACAGCCTAGTTAATAATACCATGCTAGCTAGGGACCTTATCAAGCAGTCAACCTCCGGCCTGCTTACAGCTAACTTTCTTTATAATAGGAAGACTTTAATTAATAGAAGGGATGGGCCTAGCTCTATTAATACTTAATCTAGGAATAATATTATTAATAATAATATATGATGCCACTACATGCACGATCCCTGCAGGTCATATTTCAGTGTGTGAGACTACCCCACATCTAGGGGTAACTATCTTAATAACTTCACTACCCTTTCCTAGGAGTTATTTAAGTCTAGCTTCATGCTCTCCTTAGCCTGAAATATTTCACTACTAAGTATGCTGAGTTATGATCATAATAATGGGCTTTATAACTACTAGTCACCTCCAGGAATTACAGGGCCCACTTAATAATTCTTAGGATGTTATTAAGTTAAGAGAAACCTACTACTAAGCTTAGTTTAGTGCTTCCACTTACACTCAAATCTAGTATTATCCTTATTCCTAGCATTAGGACTACCTTGCCAGAGAACTGGCCATTTACTAATAAAAAATAGCTCATAACCCTACCTAACTCCAGCACTGGGGCCTGCATCCTTATGTACAAATATGCTTTGCCATTTGTAGGTACTAAACCTTTATAGGAGTTAATGTTGATGTTAGGTTATGGCTTTCTCTAGCATTTAAGTGATGTGTGATCACAATTTGACTCGGATCTGGTAAGTGAATCAGTCTAGATCTGGTTCCTTTGATCTGTCAGCATGTTTACTGATGTACCATCTGCAGACCACTAACAGGCTAATTCTGATTATCTGCCACAGCTTAGGTGGTATTATAGTTAAATAGGCCTTGTGCATTGCTAACAAACAGTTTCCTTAGTATAGATTAATTATTAATACTATAGCTAGTATTATCTTCCTAAGCACTCTATATTATTATGATAATAAGATTATAAGTTAGAATAGGTTTTGAGATATCTTGGATATAACTACTGGTAGAAACCTCAAGATTTTAGGTGCTAATATTAAGTAAGAAGGCTCTATTTTACTTAACTTTATAGATAGATTTAAAGGAATTGCCTTCTGTACTCCCATACTATTAGTATATAAACTAAGAGAATTAAAGAATAGTTTAACACTATTACACCTAAAATACTAATAAGTTAGTCTTAAGTCCTTGATTAAGCTTGGTTACTAACTTAGATTCTAGTTAATTAGTTAAATAAGCCCATGTGCTAATAGAAATAGTTATTAGCCTTAATCTTAATTATTATAATACATGTCTTTTTACCAAAAGTATTAGTGGCAAAGGCTTACCTAAGCTAAATAAGTTTATTTATAAGATTTTGTAAAGTGCTGTAGATCTTATTATATATTAACTTAAGGACTGTATATTATAAAAGTATTAGAAAACTACAGAACTATGCTAAGGGTCTTAGAGGAATATTAATATATAATAATAAGTGCTTACTTACTAACTATAAGTAAACTACTACTTAAAGGTAAGCTTAAGATATAGTGTCACAGAGTCACTATACTGATATTTATTAGTTAAGTAAATAGAGCTAACTAAATAGCCTTTAAATAATGTAACAGAATAGCCATTAAATAGAGTAATAGAAGGAATATCTCTTTTAGGGTTTAAGATGGTATATTCTTCTACACTAAAATCTAAGAACTAGAAAACTCTTCACCTACTATGCTTCCTTCTCAATATACATTTAGTAAATAAGGATTTCTGTGGCTGTGAAGATGTGTTAGAGCATCTTATAGGCAAGCTCTTACCTTTAAAGAACATAGTAACTGTGTTAGGCACCACTCTATAATAATTTACACTTTGCAGATTTAGTAGGATAGGAAAGATAGAAATAGCCTGTAAGTTTACCTAACATTATAAGACTTGCTTTAATGCAGTATTCTAGGTTGTAGTGGATAAGATTATAAAACTTGACCACCATTACCAGCAGATTTCATTAGCACTAGGACTTAAAGAACCATCCAAGTACAAGAGTCAGGTTGTCAGCAGGGAAATTGTGAAAGGATGGCTCTCTAATCCGCGAAAGCATCTATCGGGGTCAGATGACCTTGTTCAGCCTGGTCAAGCTGGGTCAGAGGCGACATGGCTGCTTATATTCGACAACGCGGATGACCCAATGATCCTGGCGGACTACTGGCCCCAGGGTAGCGGATCAATCCTTATCACCAGCCGCGACCCACTAGCTAAAAGCATGTTTACGAGAAGGCCATCTGGCCTGGATCTCGGTCCCCTTTCACAGCAAGACAGCCTGTCCCTTTTCAATCATCTCACCACGATTTTCAACGAACCGGAAGACACGGCAGCTCGACAAATCTCCGATGCACTTGGTGGCGTCCCTTTGGCTATCTCCCAGATGGCTGGTATCATCCGTCGACAGGACCTCACCTTGTCAGAGTTCTTCGAGCTGTACACTGATCATGAAGAACATGCCAGTCTTTACAACACAAAATTCGATACCAATTTGGTCACATACCCTCACTCTCTCTCCACTGTTTGGGCATTTGAGAGGCTGAAGCCTCCAGCTCGACAGTTGCTGGAACTGATTTCATTTCTTGATCCGGATGTCATCCGGGAAGACTTGTTGATGGAAGCATCGGTGGAACTGCTTTCCGAGGGCGCACCGTTTAAAAAGAGTAACTACATTGAGGCTCGATCCGATCTATTGCAGTCGTCGCTAGTCCAAAGAGATAAACAAAAGCAGCAGATCTCGGTCCATCGTATAGTACAAGACGTAATCTTGGCAACGATGGAAATTCATGTTCGACAAAGTCGTCCGAATTCTGTGGGCTGACTGGCCCTCGGCTATGCCCAAGCCGTCCAAGAAGCCAGAGCTACCCCAGCCCAAATCAAGCGGAGGCAGGTTATATGTCGGAAGGTGGCCTGCTTGTGCGGCGATATACCCCCACGTTCTGAGGATACATCAGCTCTGGTCATCCATCTCAGATCTCTCCGAGGCTACCAGGTTGCTTGTCGCAAAGCTACTGACTGAGGCTGCATGGTACGTATACTTTGTTCCGGCCGTTTTCGTTCTATATGGTCTAATATTACCAGGTACCAGAAAGAGCGTGGACGGACGAAGCACTTTGACGGCTTCTTCGAAACTGCTCGCACTATCTGCGACTCCTCAACTCACCCCGATCGGGATTCTTTGCTTGCAGACATCCACTTTTGCTTAGGAGCTATCGCCATGGACGCAAGCAATTTCGATGCAAGCCGCATCCACAAGGAACGTTCTCTCGACCTCGTCTCTAAAATCTGCCAAGAACTGGGAACTGCAGACGAGAGGTTATACCTCGCCTATGCAGAGAGAGGGATCTCACGCATCCAGGACAGACGATACGAGGAAGGCGAAACAGACCTGAAGGAGGCGCTGCGAATTCGAAAGGCTCTCGGTAACTACATTCCCCGGTCGGGCGAGGCAAATCTGAGCTGGGCTCTTCTGGCTCAGGGCAAGCTGGAAGAGTGCAACATGCTTCTCCTGGACAGTTTGGCTGGCAGGGAAAAGGCCCTGGGCAAAAATGATAGGGTGGATGTCCGGACTGGACTGATTCTTTACGCGCTTGGCAACCTCCGTGCTGCGCAAGACCGATGGGATGAGAGTTTCGAATACCACCAGAGAGCGTGGCAACATATGCTTGCTACAGTGGGTGAGAGAGAAGTGCTATGTTGACCTAAGTCCCTGACGTTTCGCTGACTTCTCTAGTGCTATGATCAACGCAGCGCTGGACATCTGGTCTGTTGATCCGAACGCACACAAGAATGAGATCGCCCGCACCACTTTCCTCAAGGGTAAATTGTTTGAGGCGACTGGCAAGGTGCAAAAAGCTTCCGTCGCTCTTCGAGTTGCCTGTCGCTTGAGGAAGGAGATTACGAAGGAGGATCGAGATGTAAAGAGCTTGACGACTAAAGACTTTAACGAGATTGTTGCATTTTGGGCCCGTTGACGAGTCTGTTTTTCTGGTATCTAACAGAATGCGAGTAATAACATCATGAGTTATGACTGATGTGCTTTCTATTGGTCCTCGAGTCAATCTTAGAGTCCATTGGCATCTACCAAGTTGCAATCCGAGGGAATTGATCCACGCAGGAGAAGCTTCCCCGCCACAATACAATATCTATATTCTCATCCGTTGGCAGTTAACAAATACTTTGAGCACGAAGATGTGTGCATTCTGTAAATCTACCTAAGACGAGGGCCAGATTATATATATTTATGCCATCCTGCACCATCCCCGATCAGGCGTGGTGGGGGACCGGCGCTAATTATAATAATTGATCACCCGTGGATTGACGACCCAAATCCCCTCGATTTGCATCAAATTGGGCTTAATCTATTAGCCATGGCTCGCTCTGACACACAGTAAGTGCGCTTCCACAACGCCATCGACATGTGGCTTTAGCATGGCATATTGATCGCCGACATGAGAGTAAGCAGGACAACAACGACGGCCACCAGCTTCCCCGCAATCCGGGCGTGCATCTTTGACTTGGACGGGCTTCTCATCAACTCCGAAGACATAATCACTCAGTCTACAAACCGGCTTCTTGAAAAGTATGGAAGACCTATCTTCACTCCACCAATTCGCGCCTCGCTTATGGGCGTCCCCGACTCAACAAACAGCGACCTGTTCCACGACTGGGCCAAGTTGCCCCTCTCCCGCGAGCAATTCGCCCGTGAATTGAGGGAAGAAATGCACCGACAGTTCCAGACTTGTACCCCGCTGCCTGGCGCGGAGAAGCTCTTGTCAAACCTCGGCCGTGCACGTAGTACTTCTTCTGGTGAGCGGATCGAGCTGGCATTGGCATCTAGCACCAAGGCCCATACCTTCGAATTGAAAATGTCCAGACCAGAAACCAAACAGCTGCTTGGCATTTTCCCGTCGGAGAGGCGGGTCCTGGGTGATGACCCGCGAGTGCGACAGGGTCGAGGGAAGCCAGCGCCGGATATATATCTTGTCGCGTTGCAGGCGTTGAACTCTACGGCAGACCCTGGGAAACTCATCTTGCCCAGCGAATGTTTGGTCTTTGAAGATAGCGTGGCCGGGGTCGAGGCTGGGAGACGATGAGGGTTGTTTGGGTACCGCATCCGGATCTGGCGGTCGAATATCAAGAGAAGCAGAAGGAGGTGCTTGCTGGGAGGACGGACGAGTGGCAGCTAGGAGAGATTGATGACGGCTGGGCTGAAAGCATACCGAGTCTGGATTTTTTTGATTATGAGAAGTATGGTATTGTTGCACCATCCTAGGTGAGCTATTGCCGACCTAAATCGGTTCTCCTGGAACTATCGATGTAAATAAAATGTAGATGAGGACAGAGTAATCTATCCGTTTACCGATGAGATGCCGGTGAAATTCTTTCTATTTATTTGACCCTACAGTAATAAGAATGTATCAGTATACACCGAATATATGTACCTCTTTATCCCAAGGCATGCCTCGTTTGCAAAGGTACGAGTGATACGATGCTCTCATTGGCCTCCAGTGCCAATGTATCTCGACATCTATGCCGTCGGTTATACAACACTGGGCTATGCATGTACTAGTCTAGACTCTTATGGCATGATCCTGTATTTTGTTTTATCCTTAATAGGACGGGTCTGGTATCGTGTGCTGCCGTGTTGTGGTTATTAATGGTGAGGTCACCCGCCTCTGGTAAGTTGCAAACGTAACAGACTGTCGAATGTCAATGACATAGGGCCATATTGGGCTCCATCTACGACCCACACTTTATCATATAAAGATTCAACCTGATCAGCCAGTTGTCAAGCAAAACAATAATCGCAGGTCCAGATCATTTACAATCAATAGGCTACATCACCCACACCAAGACAATGTAAGCCCACACCTCATATAATTCTTAAGTTCCTATTCTAACATGAGTCACTCTTATGAAACAGATGCCAGCTTCACAAGGAACAATGAGAGGTTCTGGCCACAACATCCATGGTCAATTTTTCGTCGACGGCATCATGCACATCCTCGATGTATACATTACTGGTGAACCTCTTCCACACTTCAACGTCTCCAACGCCAGGTTGACCTACGAGTCGCCCAGAAAATTGCGGGGCCGCGAACTCCTTCAGCCTAGCTCACGGGTTGGAGGATCCGATATTTCTTTGTCTCTGACGGGCCCTTCGGGTACTCAGTCTATTACCGGTCAAATTGAACCGCCACTGTCAGAGGATTTCCAAATCTCTGGGCAGGGCGCTTGGGGAGTTTATAAAGATGATGACGACGACTAAGGAAAAGTCTGCTATTTTCATTACTGCCTAGTTCTTTGATACAGTACCTGTGGTCTCTTTGAATTCAACCTAGTGGCTAATATCTCAGATGGTGAAATGAGTAATGAGGTCCATCTTGGAAGAGGATGGCCTCAACTTTTTAGATAACTGTGGGCTAGGTTATGTAGTGCAAATGTCAACGTGAGCGCTTGATAGAAGAAGCAGCCTGAGTGTCCCTGGACTTACGACAAACTTGGCTTATATGGCTAGTATAAGCCTTCCGAGGCTATGCAGTTTGCTGATGACCAAGGAATACTACTATGGTGATTCCGTCACCAGCAAAAGGAATTGATTTGTTAGGGCTATGGCTATTTCTAATATGCATGCGCGTCATTAGATCCATTTAATGGAGTCCAGGACAATATCTCCTAGCAACCTATAATGAGAACTCTTCTAGCCCTGTCCCGTGTCTAATCAGACTGTGCATTTACCTATTGTAACAGTCCTGCTGCCTGAGCTTGTCCCTTAACGATCCTATCATTGTATGAACCTGAAACCTAAGTTCTTGCCTTATCCTCCTCCCTTTTATGTGGCCGTCTGTCCGATATCCAGTGGTTTGCAAGGTCCTATGAGTTCATGAGCAATAGATGATCCTCTACCAGTATGCTCCTGTCAACCATCATCAGGATAAAAGTGATTCTCGCGAATGATCTTCGGTAGGACACTATGTATTCAGCTCTTCCCTAAAATCTAGCACATACAACCACAGGGTGTGGAAAACAGGGCTTCCCATCCACTCAGCTATACCTAAGCTAGTATTATTAATATAGTGGAGTTTATATGCACCCTTAAAGGCCTGCTCCTTTACAGGTGAGAGATACTAAACTATAGGGTGAGTTTAGGTGAGTAAAGGTGAGCTGAGTTATGCTATCTAACAGCATGGGTGAGCATGGGTAATCAGTGGGTGACAGAGTGATTCTATAATAACTTAATGACTAGCCCCCTCTACCTTAAATATGAGGGCCTCCTCTCTACTTAACTATTACCTCCTTTCCTATCTACAAGCAGTTTCTTTTTTAGTAATCTATTTTCTCTTAGTTTTTCCTGCTATCCTTCCACAATGTCACATGATATGTTTTTAAATGATTTTCATCTGAGAAGAAAAGCTAGAGTTGCATTCAGTCTGAGTTTGGGTGAGTCTAACTATGGTTGGAACCGAACCGCTGCAGTTTTAAGTCTAAATTTCAGAAATCAGAACCAAATCTGATCCATTCTGATTTGGTTTGAGTTTAACTATAAAAACCTACCACTAGGCCTAGCTAGGCCCATGCTAACTAACCATAGTTTGTTAACCACTATCATTTAGGTTCGCCAAATTCCCTTTTTCAGTTTAGCGTCCTATTCGAATCCCTACCATATGGCGATTCAAATCATAATCCCTAATATATGACGATTTGAATCCCTACTATATGATGATTCGAACCCCTACTATATGATGCTTTATATTATTTTGATATCCCTACTCGCTCATGATTTAATATTGAATACTATGGATTCAATATGGATTCAATATCCCTACTAGATCATGTTTTGATATTGATTACTATGGATTTGATTTAATATTACTTGATTTAATATCTATAGTAGTAGTGGTAATAGGTAATACATGCAGTAAATAGTAAAAAACCTTAAAAGTCCACATCATAGCTATAGTCCGCTGTAACTTTAGTAAGCATGTGTAACTTGGCGCAGCCAAAGCTGGCAGTGAGCAGAGCGAGCGCCCAGCCAGCTTGTCATATATGATGACTCAGTTGTTCACTATGGGTGATTACATAGGCATATAATGAGATGATCAATCTTTTATGCGTGGGTGTCATGTCGTTTGCTATTCAGTGTTGGGTATACTTGATACTAGGCCATCACGTTGATACCTTGAGATTCTTTGATCTAAGGTTATCACACAAAATGTCTTCAAGCATAGGCTCAACGGAACATGACAGTGATGTCGAAAGAAGATCCAATGCATGAGATGTAGAGCTCTTATCTTGGGATGGTCCCAATGAGAAGAGAAATCCAGTTAATTGGAACATCTTTCTGAAAACGCTGCATACCTTTATTCCAATGTGCTTTAGCCTTTTGGATGTAACCAATCTTTACTCTTTCCTTTCAACTTGAATGTGAGTAAGCTGACGCGAATCCTGCACAGAACTTTTGGCACATCTGTTATGGTGCCTGCGACCACATTAATTGCTGTCGAATTTCCTGTCAGTCGAACGGGATCCATTCTTACCCTGGCACTCTATACCCTTGGGATCGCCCTTGGACCTATTTTCATTGCCCCATTGTCCGAGCTCCTAGGCACGAAATGGTTGTATGTGATTACCGCTTCGTGCCTCCTTGCCTTCACTGGAGCTGCCGCAGGAGCACAGAACTTCGGTACCCTCCTAGTTTGTCGGTTTCTGGCGGGCTTTCTTGGCTCGGCAGGGGTTGCCATTGGGGCCGGTACAATTAATGACTTGTGGGCATTAGGCAGAACAGGAGGTATTGTCTCTCTCCTATTTATATTGGGTCCCTTCCTAGGTCTGAGTCTCGGACCGCTCGCCGGCGCCTATATCCTACACAATCACCAAGATGACTGGCGGTGGACACAATACCTTCTTCTCATCTTGGGAGCACCGATCGTGCTAGGGACGCTGTTGATGCAAGAAACCGCGAAGAACAGAATCTTGCGAACCGCGTCCAAAGTCAAGGGAGGCAGTGAAAGTGGCCAGCGAACCCCTTTTAGCCAGATTATGCGCTTCTCCGTTGTTAGGCCTATTAAGATGCTGTGCAATGAGGCGATTGTTCTGTCGCTGACCATATATACGGCCTTTGCCTATGCGGTGACCTTCAGCTATTTCGGCAGTGCGATGTATGTGTTGCAGCTGGAGTATGGGTTTGATCTCTGACATGCCGGGCTGGGCTTCATCAGCGTTGTTATTGGATATGTGATGGCAATCATCACTTTCATTGTGTTTGACAGCACCCTTTATGCGATAGCCCTCCAGGCTGCAGGCGGAGAAGCAGCACCAGAACATCGCTTGTATGCTGGGATGATGGGAAGTGTTCTTCTCCCTGTTGGACTATTCTGGTGATTGATTCAAATCAAAAGAACTTCTGGTGCATAGTAATGTGGGATTAGGAATGCGTGGGAGGCCCACCGGGGAGGCCATTGGGCTGCCTTGGTAGCTGCTGGGGTTCCCTTTGGATGGGGCGCATTCTCCTTGTTTGTAAGTGTCTCTGATGACTATGAAGATGGTTCATGTTCAAAATTAACTTCCCCATTAGCTGTCTGCGATCATATGCATGGCGCAAGTCTATCGCGCAGAAGCTATTGCCTCGGGTAAGTGTCGCCCTGGGAAAATGCGTTGAATGATGACCGTTATTAAACAAAATCCCATGCAGCGCTCGCAGCCAATGGAACATTGCGATACACCCTCGGAGCAGTATTTCCACTCTTTACTATCCAAATGTACCAAGCTATGGGGATTCACTGGGCAGGAAGTGTTTGGGCATTTATTTCGGTCGTCCTTCTCCAGACTCCTTGGCTCCTGTTTAAGTATGGAGATAGATTGCGTGCAAAGAGCCAATTTACCTAAATGAAGCACTAACTTAACATGTGGAGGTGTGTGGGCTATTAATTATTGCAGAAGATGTCAGAAAAGCCAAATTAGTGGCCCCAGTTTTGTATTAGCAGCACTGTATAAATATCAACCTTGCCTCACCATATTATTAAGATTGCTTTGCATTGGCACTATATCTATATTTCCAAATAGACTGGAGGAATTCCTGCATAATTTATGACGGTCTTTCAGCCAGTGAATTGAGTGACTTCCAGCTCTTTCTACGCCTCCAAATGGGAGTTGCACGATAATTCCGTACGACGCTTTAAGTTCGAGGTCAAAAAAGAGGTTGACGTGGGGATACTACCACAGACTCCAACAACTGAAAGAGATGGACCGTGTTTAGACAAACATGGAAGGCAAATGTAATGAAAGTATTAAATGTATTGGTGAAGATGCATGATACTTATAGGCGAGGGGTCAGAGACAGACATGCATCAAGCACTCTTTTGTGTCCTTTGATTAGCGCCATTAGGATGACTTCCAGCATGCTGTATTTTGTGGCTGTTAGTACGGGACAATGGGAGTTTCTGGGACGCGAAAATCAGCTGTTCACTAACTATACACAACTATTGGCGGCCAAGGTAAGGCCACAGCACATCAAGAATATTGATGCAGTACGGAGTGTTGTTGACCTCAATGGCAGGCATCTGTGCGGCGACGCAGGTCTTGATTCTTTGTAAGCTCCAATGACCCAGCCGCCTCGATATCGCCTACGGAGCGACAAACTTTAGAGATGCTTGGATAATGCATTGATTATGTGCTCATATCTGGAACCCGACGGAAACCTTTGACTACGTCGGCCCTTTTACTGACCCAGATGGGCTGAGGCTATTATATGTACGGAACCCCACTTTTAACATTATAAAAGAACCTATATGCTTTTCCTCAAGGACCCGGCATCACAGTGTATCGGCATTCCATATGATGGCAGTGATCCCATCCACTTCTACCCAGGCTGATGGAGCTGATATCCCACTGGTCACATATGTCTCCAAGCTTTCGTTCGTTGATTGCTGCCCTGGATCATATTAATGTAACGGCCTATGGCCTTGCTCGTGATTCCGCTCAAAGCTTTATTCTGGGTTGATGTGGGTTAGGCTTTTGGCAGAATCAGATACGTTCTCTGGTCTATCTGCTTCATGGGATCGTTCATAACAGAAGGAGGTCATCTTGAGAAGTACAATGGCTTGCATGGGGTTAAGACATGCGACGCAAGGACATGTGACGCAAGGAGCTAATATATTCGTTGTCTATGTGACCGAGAGTAATATAACTATCTCTTCATGGTTGGGGGTTGAGCACGTTATGCTTCTTCGTAACTCTCAGGCTTAATTCTCATCTCTTAAGGGTAGTAGAATCAGCAACAGTGCGACGGCTGTATCACCTAGCCTAGGGGTTATTAGATCGAAGGTTCTACAAGCATGTACTTTCGAACAATAAGGCTACGGCTGTATAGGGAAAGACTAAGAAAGTAATACTATAGAACAATGCCCGGTTGCTATAATCCAGATCTTAAAAAGTATACACTTTAAAGACAATCTTTTTAACATACAGGAGTAATAGAAGATAGTAAATAGTTAATAATAATTACTAGCAGGTGTCTATAGTATAGTTTTAATATATGTGTCTTCTGCCACCTATTAAGTTATATCCTATTAATCATTAGATGAGCATAAAAGTGACCTTCTGTACTCTGCGCCTTTAACCTATTAACACTAATAACCCTTAGCCTGGGTTCTCTTCATACTCCTACCATCTCTTCTTGATGAACTGTTTTAGCTCAGAGAAGAATCCCTTGATAGGGTTTAAGTCTAGGGAATAAGATGGTAGGTATAGTAACTTAACACTAGCATCTACTGTAACTAGCATCTTAGCATGCACTTGCTAGTGCACATCAAGCTAATGGGCAGATCACGCAGGCACTGGAGCTACTTGAGCACATAGCCATGGTAGAGGGGAGAAGCCTTGCTAAAGAGTACCCATCTTAACTAGCGTCGGTCCTAGCACGCACTCACATAACTACTCCTGTAGGTGTCTCTGTGATTAGCTATATCTAACTATTTTTTCAGGCTTTTAACCATTTTCGCCTTCTATGCATTGGTGCTTTTTCGATTTTTTTTTTTGCAGCGTTGTGGGGTATATTTTCGGCCATAGGGTAGGGCGTAATCACGACCTCGCTAAAGAGCTACCATCTGGTAGTCCGCTCAGTAGTCCATCATAAAATTCCATCCTAGTCATTATTAGTCCTCATTGCTACTGTGAGGCCGCTAGTTTGGCGTTAGAGGACGTACATAACTTCATTTCAGCAGTTATCAAGGACGACACTCTAGAACAAGCAATCGTGCAGGCAGGTTCTACTATTGAAGTTTTGAGAAGCGAAACAGAAATCCCCCTCCTTCTTCTTCCCGACAGCTACAGTCTGAAATGCTTATTCAGAAGGCACCGTGTCGAGGCTGCGAAGAATAGTATTGTTCCCAGGTGATAGCTGGTGGTCAGTGACCTTATATCATGACAGTAAGCCGAAGCTTAGGGATTCAGGAGCCCTTATCTCTGCTAATCAAGACTAAGGCATTCCAACAGATTTAAGGCGCTAGCTTTGCATTCATTGAGATGGTGACTATAGCTCGGGAGATATTTATCGCAACCTGCGACACTGTGAGCTCACCACCAACGCCGAACTGGCCTTTTGGCTGTTAAAACTATTGAAGCGCAGCCGCCGGGATCTGGTCAGCATGAAAAAAAAGTATTCTATAATATTGAGTGTCTCAACTTATCCGCCAGGGTAAGCCAGGATAAGGATACATGCTGTCGCCCTTCAGGTTTACATACATAACTGACCGCCTCCCTTGCGAGATCGAGTCCGCGGCGGAACCCAGTCACCACACAGGATAAGTGTGACAGAGAGCACGGATCACATATCTAAGTAAGCAAGAGATGTTTAGAGCCCCTCTAGCTTGATCCAAATTCCTCAGCGCATTAGGGCTAGTAAGGAGAGGCTGCTATTAACGAGAGCGGTGTGTGGCGATGAGGAATTAGGTGAAGTAATTCATCTATGGGGTAGCGAGGATCGAAACAGACTGGATACATTGCAAAAGGCCAACCTTATGTGAGATTAGTCTGTTGGCTTATGGCCACCTAAGCAGATCCTGATTTATAAACTGCCGTGTACATCTTATACATTGTTTCCCGATAATGCTTGGGGAAGGCTGAATGACTTACAGAAAATATGGCCTATGAGAACGGTCCAGTAAACTGCACGGTTATTCCTGGGATGGCTAATCTTCTGGAGAGAGCAAACCAAGCTCCCAGGAGCCGTTTATGCACTCCTGGGAACATGCTGGATACTTTTACGACGCTTCTAAAATACCAAACTTTCTTTGCGAGAGGCTTGCTAACATGTGGCAATTTGGTGCTTTATTAGCAGATTATCACGAATGGACAGGGGCTGATTATAGATAGTCGCGACTGTCTTGTCCAATATCACTGCCCTGAATTTAATCTATGAATAGTCAGAACATCCCCTCTGGAGTTCATTCAGCAGAACAGTTACTGCCTAGTCAAACCACACACCCCCATGTATATTGATTCCTCTCCACGGTGACCAGAGACAGTCAAATTGGTCACTTCAATCCCAACAGAACTCGTTTGGTTGCGATGAGTCCGGGTCAATACGTTCAGATATCATTGTTACCCCCGGAGAGACAGCTGTCAAAGGATAAGGAGGGACCACAGTAGGCATTCTCGTTGAAGCTACCAACGGGGCCCAGCTTCAACCATCCATCCCAGGTTCCACCATGGTCCATGCGAAGGCACTGAGTACCGCAAATATTGTTGTGCTCGACATTGTTCAGGTATTTTTTGATAGCACCGGCAATGGTATCATGTTGAGCAGTGGTATCACAGTTGCGGCCAGTGGAGTAGTACGTCCACTTCAGGCCTTCAAAGGTGCCGTGCATAGCGTTGCAGTTTCCCCCGTTGGACAGATCCTTGATGGTTGTAGCGATATTTCTCGCGAAGGTGACAACATATGAGGCGATGCCAACGCAGGCACCTACTGCGATAACTGTCCGTTCACATACAGTGATTGGAGTACGTTCAGCAATTTCGGCGACATCACGAGTGTCGAGACTGGTTTCGTTGAGGCTGATTTGGAACCACTTGTCGGGCAGTGGCTTTCCATCGATGGTAGAGGGCCATGTAGATGCCAGCGAAGATGTTGTAAGACAGCAAAGTGTCGTAATCAACAGACTCTTTGCGAATAACATAGTGATTAAGGCTGTTGAAGATAATGATACCAGAAAGGAGGAGATAAAAGGCTGTGTCGGCAAGGCGATCAACGGAATCAGGCATTGCGTTAAGAACTGATGGATTTGAAATGATGAGGGAGGGCCACCCTCCTCTTTATACATTAAGCTAGAAGGAGTCATACGATATATCACCTCCAGAGGATGATTCTACTTTATCCACATGCGCGATTTTCTGGCGAAGACGCGAAGTACCAGGCAGGCGTGAGTTCGCTGTGGTGGGGATTCCTATACTGTCCAAATAGCGGCCCTGTATGTTTCCTGCGACAGAGGAACTATATTAAACTCGCGAATTGCCTCCACAGCGGCTCTCTATCTGTGGGAACCGGGGACCAGTATGAATTCTCGAAGAGGTAGATGCGACTTTTCCGGTATGTAATATATCTGAGTCGGATATAGCGCCCCGATACTGGCAGCCAGGCATTCGTAAAGCGCCAACGTTTTATCTGTAGTCATTTGAAGCGCGCAATTTGCATAGGAGTTGTGATTAGACAGCTGATAGCTAGAGCCTTCAGCAATGTGATCTGCTGGCTGCCGGAGCAGTTGCCAGGCACGTCCTTTTTAGCACCTCTTTTTACTGGTTAGAACGTTAATACTAAAAAACTATATGCTTGGCATTACGTGAGGGGATAAGGCCCTCTTGGCCTCGGGAGTGGGATGTGAGCTATAATATGGGCGGTGCCAGACCAAGTGGGAGCAGCAGAAGGGCTAAAAACCAACATGTGAATATAAATGGTTAATTTGCAGAGCTAGTTACACTGATGTCTCATTGTACATTTCACTCTATGGCCAAAGAATGTGAGCTCGGGAGATCCTCGGAGTCTCTATTACCCCTCTGTTTATCGCCAATGGACATTCTTGATTGGGCAGTATGTCTAATCTGAGGTCTGGGAAGGGTGCCGTGGACTCGCAGCCTCGCTTCCCCCGATGCTCTCGATTGATCATTGAATTCGATGAGTTCAGAGCCCCTTAAACGGTTCTGAACGCCCTGAAAAATTGGCTGAGGGAGGGGAACCAGACTGCATCCATGCAGCGAAAGTATATGACGTTCCTCCATGGGAGGGTACCGATTGGACTTGAATATTTCTACAGCAGAACTATCACAGTAACGCACAGTCGAGGTTCTTTGTAGTATGCTTGTAAGCTGCGTAAGGCTAACGTTGGGAACAGAGGCTCCTGGGAGAGGCGGAAGCTGACCACCGTGATGCTTTGCGTCGAGAAAAATAAGCTTCTTCGAAAAGGGGTATAAAAGAGCCTTTAAGCTACTCTATTAGGTAGTTTCCTAGTTATACACATGACCTCATCAGGCAAATATATCACATATGCGTACTATAACCTTCCTAACAGGTTCATTACACATCCGCCACTCATCTTACCACTAAAACCTAACGTATGTTTTTTTGTTGGAATTATCACTTCTAAATCCCTAGGATTCTGATACAATTTGTCCATCATTCTTAGGTGTATTGAGTAAAATCATGGCACCTCGGTCGCGCATAATAAATGGGATTGGACCATTGGCAGGCAAGTCATCAGGCAACAAAGGCCATCTGTTTAGGTGATTTACAGGACCATGTAGAGAAGTCCAAGTTTTAGACGCTTAAATGCGAGCGGCAAACCTCAAAAGGGACCACTATCAAAAGTTCAAAACCCTGCTTTCTTAATATGCCTTATTTGAACCTTTGCTCTCTGGACTAATCCCATTCAAATACATATTAGGTTCGCCCCACTTGGAAATAAGTAGACAGTCATGTGTATCCTTGTGTCAGCCATATCTTACCGCTATCGTATCCGGCGAATTATCGGAAATTAGGATCTACCGAATTCGGGCTGGGCCAATCAGATTACTTAATTCTATTATAGATTCAACTTGCCTATTTAAACAGAGTTTACAGAGTTTTTATTTAGTTAATTATAAATAGTCTATTTATTAGCTAAATTACTAGAAATCAGACCTTCTTTTAATCCTAAATCACACCCATTACTAGTAATTACCATAGAATCATAGTACGCAGGGATTAGTTAATAGTTATAAGCCTAGTATAATTAACTACTACTAGATATCTATATAAGTAAAATAATACTTATACCCCTAAAGGCATACATATTACTAGAGTAAAGGGTGAAGCTATTTATAATAGCTATCTTAGTAACCTGACTAGTAAATATGCCTGATTATTTAATCACCACAGATTCCATACCCACACAGAGGGTCCTAATTATTCTAGATTAGCTAGATAATTAGTAGGCATGGATTAGATATATCTAAATACTCACAGAGTAGAAATAGGTCTAGAAATATATTAATCTAGATAATAAGATAATAATAATTAAATAGCTAATAGAGCTAATACTACTACAGCTATCTAAGCCTATTAACTTATTAATAACCACTAAGTAATCTAATTAGCTAGATCTATGTAAGTAATATAATTATAAGAAGAGGAAGTTTAAATAAGAGGAGAATAGTATTTATACTATATAGTAAGTAATCTAATTAATAATTAGCTAATATTATTAGTATATTATTAAGAAATAAGAGACTATAAGGTAAATAATTATTAAGCTCTAGATAAAGTTAAAGCTAGATAAGATAATATACTAATTAGAATTAAATATTTAATATACTAAGATTAGCCTAAAGAAGCATAATTAAAGCATTAAAAAATAGCTAAGTAAATAGAAGAATCTTATTAGTAAATATAAAGATATAGAACTAAAAGATCTTACTAGATATACTACTATACTTAAATTTATTAATATAATAAGAGAGATAGATCTAGCCTATAGAGCTATTTAGTGGCAGAAGCTTTAGAAAGATCTAATACTTCTAATATATAATAAAATCATAGAGTTCTGACATTAAATTAGTAAATTAGAATTAAGATATAGTGGCTAATAGTAATTAAATCATGCCTTTACTACTTTCTAAGGATAATCTAATTAAATAAACTAATCTAATTAAGTAAACTAATTATAACCCCTGCAGCAGAACTACCTGTATAGAGGGAAATACTATTATACTAATTACTACTATCTTATGCTAGAAAAACAGCCTTCTAGCTAGAAGCTAGATCTAAAGATAGCTAAATAGATTAAGAATAAGATAAAAGGTAAAAAGATGTAAGAAGCTGTTAAGCAAGTAATTAAGTAAGTAAATCAGAAAATAGACTAATTAGATTAGCTAGTTATATAAATAGCTATAAGTATTATTTAAATATTAATAGAGCAGGGTAAATAGAATAATATATCTACTAGTAAATAGACTAATTAGTATATAGTAATCAGAATAGAAGAAGCACTAGATATCTATACCTGCCTATCAGGCAGAAGGGAAGTATTTAAACTATAAGATAGCTAGATAGCAGATACTAGGGCTAATATATATATCTATAATAATTAAAGCTATCTATCTAACTTCTATCTAGTTAATAATAAGGCTATTTAATTTAGCAACTCACATACCCTAATTATTAGATATAGAATAGCTAAGGTCCACAGGGAGAGCCTAAATAGTGGTATTTATATACTAGAATTATCTTAAGTAGTATATATACTAGATTATTATACTAATATTATCTCTATAGGCCTTACTAATAAGAAAGACTACTTCTAGAATTAATACCTATAGCTTATTAAAGATAAGGTAGGCAATCTAATTATTCACACCTAGAAGTAATTTAAATTAGATATTATTAAGTATAATCTAATTTCTAAAATAGAAAGAGCAGTGTTCATAGTAGCTATTAATATTAAAAAGTTAATAATACCTCTCTAGAATAAGATAATAACTAAGATATAGTATAAATAGCTAGCTTATACTAGTAATAAAGCAGTATCCTATCTTAAGGATATTACTAAAGGTATAGAGGTCATTCTATGCCTAGTTATAAACTATAAAATATACCTACTAGTGAAGGTAAAGAGGTAGATATTAAGGAGGCCCCTAGAGCAAGCCACTAAAGTATTTAAATATATGTGTTTTAATCTTATCCTACTAGAAAGTATAGATAATAATAATAAATAGGTTATCTATTTCCTTAATAATACTACTAGCTAGCATACAGCCTATACTACCTATATAAAGTCAGATCTAAGGAAATACATAGACATCTACCTTATATAGATTAAATACTAGTATAGGGTAAAGCTATAACACCTCTATTTAGACTAGGAGCAAATACTCAGTATATAATATATTAACTAATATAATATTAAAGGTATTAAGATTAAATACTCTATATACTATGTATATAACCAGAATAGTAGAATTAAATTAGCAGGTAAAGCTATTATTATTATAGCTAGATTACTACTACTAGGTATAAGATTACTATCTAAGCTAT
>JAAKEQ010000094.1:0-44138 GCA_014250555.1 Aspergillus oerlinghausenensis
TAATAAATAACTTTTAATTTATAATTTATAAGTATACTCTAGTTAACTTCTTATTTAATAAGATAAAGAATTAAAAAAATCTAATATATACCTTATCTAGCTTATATCCTTTAGCTTACTATAAAAGCTTTCTTAACTTAGTTAAATATTAAATTAGAAGATAACTAGATTATAAAGTAATTAAAGAATAATTAGTAGCTTTATAGCCTACCTAGCTTAAAATAATCTCTTAAGAAGATTTAATATCTATAAATCTCTTATTACTAGATTTCTAATAATCTTTTCTTAATAGATTTAGAAAATTATTAAGTTTATAAATATAAGTCCTTAATACTATAAGAAGTTTATTTAAATCTAAATTAATAAGGGTTAATAATCTTAAACCTACCTTCTCCTATAAGACTATAAGATATAATAGAATTTAATATACTTAATATTATACTATATACTAAAACTAAAGAAAGAGGTAAATATCTTTATAAACTCTTAGAATAAGATTATTAAGTATCTTTATCTCTTAGATATTAAGTAGAAATATATTTAATATCTTATTAAACTTCTTTATCTATTCTATACCTTTATAATAAATCTTTTAATATTAGGACTAAGTATATATAATATATATATAGTCTATAATATCTTATTTACTTATCTAAAAGATATAAGTAAAAGACTAAAGAAGAAGAGGGCTTATTAAAAAAAATATCTTATTAAGATACTATAAGTAGTCTTTAATAAGCTAAAGAAGTACTATAATACTACTTATTAAAAAGAAGGATATATATATATTATTATAATAATTCTAAATTTATCTTAGAAGCTATCTATCTTTTAGAAGGGCTCTTAGGTAGAGGGGTATATTAACTAGTATAAGAGGTATTTAATAATATTTAAGAAACTTTTTTATTATTATAGCCTTCTATATTCTAATAAAACTATCTCTTTTATCTAGTAAAAGTAAAAGAATAGCCTATAGTAGACTATCTTTAAGATCTAGAAATAATAATAAAAATAATTATTATAGTTAGGTTAAAGTTATCTAGAGTTAGAGACCTATCTCTAAGAAGATATAATCTTCTTAGCTTATTATTACTAAATCTAATATTAAGAGATTAGGTATAGAAGTTCTAGAGAACCTAGATATCCTAGACTAGTAATAATAAAATACTAGATAATTTCTAATACTAAGTTATATAATATTAGACTTTCTAGCTATCTCTTCTAGTAGAGTTAGTATTAAATAGCTTTTTAATAATACTTAAGATATTTATTATTACTACTATACTTAACTATATATAGTAACTATTAAGTTAATTATAATCTAGATATATATTAATAAGTTTATAATTACCTAAGACTATATTAAGTTATATAATATCTTAGAGTCTAAGGAACTACTCTAAAAATAGGATCTACTTTACTACTATAAATAGTTAGTTAGTAAGGTAGATAATATAATAAGTAAAATATATATTAATAAAGATAAGGACTTAGATCTTCTTAATAATACTTTTACCTTCTTTAATAATATAAATATTAATCCTACTAGGTCTATTATTATTCCTTAACTCTCTAAGCCTAATATCCCTTAACCCTCTAAGCCTAATATCCCTTAACCCTCTAAGCCTAATATCTCTTAACCCTCTAAGCCTAATATCCCTTAACCCTCTAAGCCTAATATCTCTTAATCCTCTAAGCCTAATATCCCTTAACCCTCTAAGCCTAATATCCCTTAACCCTCTAAGCCTAATATCCCTCAACCCTCAGAGCCTGCTGAGCCTACTAAGCCTGCTAAGCCTACTAAGCCTGCTAAGCCTGCTAAGCCTACTAGGCTAGTAAAGCTAGTGAAGCTAGTAAAGTCTGTAAAGACTATAAAGCCTATAAAGTCTATAGAGGCTATAAAGGCTATATAGCTAGCTAGGTCTATAAGGTCTACTAAGCTACATCCTTTAGCTTCTATATATTCCCTTTATAATACTGCATGTCTAGACTATTATAAGGTAGCTAGTCTCTAAAATTAAGTTTAGAATTATATAATTATATTATATATTTAAATCTCTTAATATTAGATTCTTTATATATAAAAACTATACATCTAAATATTATAATTATAAATAATTCTTAGTTTTATACTATTAGACTTTTATCTTTAAAGTCTAATATATACTATAAAGTAGGTTAATTAGGTAGATTAGATAAACTATAGAACCTATATACCTACTTAATTCTGCTAGTTATATAAACCTATATAGTTTATCCATATTATATAAGTTAGGTATAGACCACCCACACCTACATAGGTTAGATTAGGGCCAACCCTTATCCACCCATAGTGTGGTTTAGGTGGGTTGGGTGTGGATTGGTGGGTTGGGTAAGCCAGTCTAGTCCCAACTCTTGTCAATGCCATTTAGAGTAAAGTCGAACATTAGTCAAGCAGCATGGCCGATTAATCTACAGCACAGTTAATAATGTTGCACTAGCAGCTAGCATATGGTACTTTTAGACTACATGCTAAGCACATGAGGCTCAAAACTATCCTCATGAACCTCAAGCATCATTATATCAAAGATATATGCAGCATAAAAGATAGGTGAGCTAAAAGCTTCTTTACCTTAGTGCCACACCACAACTTCAATTATAGAGCTATATATTTTACTATATAAAGCAATGCATCTCAGCTACACTTAGAGTAACTATATCCCATGCTGGAGAAGATGGCAGTAGTAAGTTAGACTATAGAAGAGGCCGCTATTACAGTGGTACTAAACATATGGGGAGTCAGCTACAAGACCATCACTAGGTTGCTGACCCTGAAAAGCGCTAATTTACAGGGTATATAGGAGGGCGCAGGACCTCTATATAAAAGGACTGAGGTGGTAGTTAGGAAAAAGTTGCACAGGATCTATAATAAAAGACTAAAGCTCTGGATAGAGTAAGAAGGTAAATGGGATTAGGAGGCCATATCCTAGTACCTATATAAGTCCTAGATTGATCAGGCACTGCTTAACAAGCTTCTGGTCTTAACAGATGATAATATTAAGATAATAAACCAGGTATATCTATTTAGAACACCCAGAGTATTGCAGCTAATCAATCACAACAGACCCAGAGAGCTAATTATCTGTTCCTTGATGTAGATTTGCTAGTATTAAATAATTAGTCAAGACCTAGTACAGCCCATGCTGAAATAGTATGTAGTCCAGGAGGATTACACAAATTAGAAAGGAAAAGCATGATTGGCTTGAATAATGGTGGTAATATAGTCTAGGAGAATCCACTTTAGAAGGCATGAGAGTTATTAAAACCAATCAGTTACATCTGGGTCATACCCCATTCTCTATAGAAATATAACAAAGTCACCTTGAACTAGTGCTTCATCCATTCTTCCCTTTCTATGCTATTTACAAACAAGATGACTAGATACACCTAGACAGAAGAAGAAGAGGCACTCACATTATACTTTACATCACTAGGTGTGCCATATTCCTTAATCCCAGGACTACTTACTTAACAACAGTTCTCCTATATACTCACCACTATCCAGAATAAAATTACAGAAATTCAGAGAATGAAAGCATAGAATATTAAGCTAAAACTATTAATAAATAACAAAGTTAATGAGCTGCTTGTAAAGCAGTTAGATAATAATAAAATTAAGGTTATGATATAGCCTACACTAGATGATCAGAGAATTATCAACAGAGTATGTTTATCTATCATTATTCTTTAGTGTTTTACTAAAAACAGTCAGGCCCATCAGAATATTAATATCTAGAAAGAATACCTTTTATAGAAAGCTTAGACAGCAAACTAAAAATCACACAGCCAACCATTAATTAACTACAAAGGGCAGTTAACCACCTGCATGATCTAACAGAATCACTTTTAGAGGACATAACAGATTAGAGTATCTATTAGGGACAGTCAGCTAGAGCAGAAGGTTCTGGGAAGCACCAAGCATTCCAGTCCATATAAGGCTCAACTTAATTATATATAAACTACTCTCCTTTCCTATCCTAGGTATTTCGCATCTGAGTATTTTTAAGGCATAGACAATTCCATTGTTAATCTGCTCTTCCAACACTAGGCTTCTTAGGTGATTTTGCTTTTCTCAGTGTGATAATCTCAATTAGCAGCTATAAGGGTAACTAATACTTAATAGGCATCTCTTAGACACCAAACTTCCTCAGAACAAGAGTTAAGAGATAGTAGAATATAAACTTTGAATTAACCATGGCTAGTATTATTTTCCATCCAGTATCTGCAGGAAGTCAGGTTTAAGGTCTGGTTAGGTAGCAACATCATTGGGTGTTTCTGCCATCTTACTAAAGTAGGATGTGCTAACTCCTATAGATAGGGAAGGACCATCTTCACACTCATTTTATACAAGCAGCAACAAGTTAGTACTAAACTACCTATAGAGGCAACTATACAGATAATACTCTTCTTTATAGTGATACTTTATACTATCAAGGATTCATATGCTAATGCTTGCCTCTGTTTCAGAATCATATATGCTTTCCTCAGTTAGGCTCATGGCCTAGCTCCACCAATTAGAGGGCTTCTTAGATGTGTGATTGATCAACCCATACAAGGATCTGGAGCTAAGGATATTAGAGGCCCTCTCAAAGCACTACAGACCATTATATTAATTACTTTCATGCTTGTAATATCACATCACTTAAACCACATTATCTCTAAGCTCAGCCCTAAAAACACCTGTTATCTATTATAGGATGGCTGCTTCCATCCAAGGTTCTCATAGATGGAAACAGGGAAGTCCATATTATTAACCATTCATGGTTTGAATTTTGCCAGTGACTAGCTGCTCTAGGTAGTACCCACCTGGCTAGTCTTTAGCTAAGATATTCTATTCACTAATATTACTGTCCATGGTGGGTACTTCCTAGACTCATTTAGCAATAGAATTATAATTCATGGGCTAACAGACAGCTCTTTATCCTCTAAAAATTATACAACCATAGCAGTAATCTCCATTATTCAAATTCCAAAATCTCAAGGCATATTCTATAGTAACAGTCTTTTAGTCCATCCCCTGCCAGGAATTTCATTCACTAAATCAGGTGCAAGCTTACAAGGAGAGCTAATTTAGTAAGTCTTCAGTCAATTATTTACACTCTATTTCTTGGTCTTTAGTGCTGGATCTCATCATAACTTTAAGAATAGTTTAAAGGGATCCTCCCTCCAACTACATGTCTAAAAACCTCACCCTCCTCAAAGTAAGCATTAGTAAAAGGCTAATGCGAGCTCTATAATAATGCTACATAAATCTATAAAGGGCATCAGGTTGCAAAAGAGAGGTCCCAGGTCAGACCACAATTTTCAACACCATGGAAATGCAGACTATGGCTGATTAAAAAAGCATGGCCAATCTTAAGTATATATACCCTTAAAGAGTATAATCATCCTAGTATACTAAGATTAGACATGGTGAAGTGCAAGCATATTTCTTAGATTGAATTATTAGAGGGGGGCAGTGCATTACAGCTCTTATATAGGTCCAGGCTGAGTCAGCTTATTACTGAACTACCAGACCCTTCAGCCCAGCTGCCCTAAGTGATCTTTTTTATAGGCTATTACTTAAAAGACCAGGCTTTAAGGGAGCTATGTGGTAGTAACTACTAAGATTAATATTACTATTAGTAATATATTAACCTTTACTTAGATAACCACACACTATGCTCCCTACAGCCTTGATTTTTTACTAACTATAACCCTATAAGGTAATTACAGCCTCTAGCTACAGAGGTCCTATATATTTACTATCCTGATTAGATATTCCCTCTAGACATCTCACTAATAGAGTACTCCTTATATAATCTAGTCCTAGCATAACTACTCTTTCTATTTATAGATGTGCTTTGCATTTTTATAGATAACTTAGGAGGACTAGAAGGAGTCTATAAGTAGTTATCTACTTAGGTATAGCTTAGATTAGCTTCTAGTCTCCCCCACATGGTAAGGCCTAGAGTTATTATAGTTATTAGTAATAAGATAAAGAGCATGATACATAACCTATTAGAAGAGGATGATTTCCTATATTATCTGCTCTATATAAGTGACCTTCCCTTTTTTATAGTCTTTAGAGATATGTAGGTATTATAGCTTCTATTAGAAGAGCTCTCTACTAAGTCTTATTATCTAGGTCTAGGCAGTGAGATCTCCTAGTAGCTTTAGAATATAAGACAGATCTATAAGTATCATCATATTCTCTTCTCTATAATGCACCTAGACACCCTATTTAGACTTTCTTTAAGGTATGTCTCTGCTAAGCTATTTAAACCCTTTAACTTTATGTGTGCTACTAGGTAGTAAAATCCTCTAGACAGGGCTTTTACCTCCTACTTAATTTACTTCCTGAAGGTAGGTAAGTAGGTCCCCTATGATGAGACTGCTATATATATTACTTTAGCCATCCTAATAGATGCCTACCCAGCTAGCATATATTATTTCCAGCTAGTAATAGTATTTAGGACTCTATATCATGACACTTATTATCTGGCCTTCTAGTATTACTATAGTGCTGATAGCATCATGTCTATATAATGCAGGAAAATTAAAGATCTGTTAATTACACTATTTAAGGAGATGGTTATGGATTCTAAACTATTATAGGAGATCTACTAGTGTAACCTAGAGAGCTAGAGGAAATTCTGGACCTATATATTATTAAATAAAACATGTCTGATATATCTTAGACATTATCTAGAGCATACACTAGTGTGCAGGCACTCTATCTATAATACCTATACCAAGATTTTCAGCAAGCCTTGCCCACATGCGGATAATAAGTACATAATCCATTAGTGCATGGTATGCAGCATGCAAGGCAGCCTTATAGTAAGGTTAAAACCACCCACTGCAGTACTACAGGTATTAAGTATTAACAGGGGAGGCCCTCATGGTATGATCCCCTTAGAGAACTTAGAGATCCTGCAGGAGATCATTAGCTATAATCTGCTAATTAGTGATTTCTTTAATCTTAAGGTTAGTAGTAGTTCTAGGGGGCTCATTATGCTAAGCATGACTATATATAGTCTGGATATTACCTAATATAAGAGCCTTTTTTAGTTACTTATAAAGAAGGCCTTTTCTATCCAGCAGAGATAGCTCAGTTCCTGGCTATTAGATAAAAGATATAATAGTACTATCCTAGATAATGTCCTAAAAGAGTATTACACCCTAACTTAATAGCTTTATAGCACTCTAATATCTCTTATATCTATAGAAAAGGTAGCAGTAATAATAACATCCCTTAATAGTAATCCTTTTATCTTTACTAACTATAATAGTACTACACCACACAGGACAAAGCCAGGTTTAGATAGCTAATAAGTTATAATAATAGCACTAACATGTTGCAGCATATAAATAACTTCACCCAGACATTAAGGATAAGCCACTTGTCTAGCAGGCATAAGTTAGGTCCTACCTAGTCCTTAACTAATTTACTAACTATATCTTTCCAGCACCCATGCAACAGCCTCTGCCCCTCTATACTACTCTTTACCCCCTTCTCAGCCTCATCACATGGCTGACTTTAATGCAGGTTCTTCTCCACCATTCATTTACTAGGCTTGGGCTCTTTCCAGGATAGAGGATTACCATAATACAATAATCCAGTGCATGTGGCGGAGTTGGAAGCTAAACACCTATGGCCCCAGGGACCAGATCCTGATATATTCATTACTCTAGGAACCAGATCAGAAACTTAATCTATAAAACCTTCCACTTTCCAGAATGTGTTTATTAATAGATAGATTCCTAGGGTATATCACATGATGTAGTAAATATTTAATAGTTAAGTTATATAGTTAGACTAGTATGCTTAATTAGATAATATATCTAAGGAATATTACTTCTAATTTAATTCCCTCTTCAGTGGGCTACTACTAATAGATAACATAGACTGTATAGACTACCTATTAGACCAGGTATAGATTTAATTAAGTTAGTAAGATAGCAGCAAGGCAGTATTAACCTTATTAACTTCTAGCCTCTTTTTTAAATTAGATATAAAGCCTAAATACTAATACAGTCTCTTCTACTATATAGGCATAATCTAATGTCATGCTCCCCCAGAACTATTAATTCAAAAACTTACATAATTAAAGCCTAGTTACCAGGAATTCTTTAAGGACAGTCTTAATCTTAGCCTCTACTTATCTGCTAATAATATTTACCACACTTATTATTAATATTCACTTTCTGTCTACTTCTACATGTGAAATCTGGATAAAAAGGTCATACTTTCTCTATAGCTAGGCACTATAAAGTATTGACTCAGCACATTCCCTAAAAGCATATAATAGTTTATTAAGGAATAGAAACTAGATTCTTTATTTAGGGTTCTTAATTATAGTATTCTATTATAAGTATAATGTCCCACATGCCAAGCACCAACAAGAACTTAGAGGAGAAAGAGAAAGTACAGAGAGCTTTAAGCACATTAGGCTTTCATTAGTTCTTACTTACATTAAGGCCACCTTAGCAGTGTATCCTGAAGCAGTAGATATTCATGCTTCCAGTTATAGTCCATCAGATGTTTTCTAATAGTTAAGTTACAAGCTATATTTACTTAGTCTTCCATTCCTCAGCATATCCAGCCACAACATAGGCAAAAGAAAATAGCATTTCCAGAGGGCCTTCAGCAGTAGGTAGATAAATCAGCTCACCCTGGAGTAGCACTAATAGCAACAATAGATTGCCCATAGACAGTAGACAACTCAGCGGACTGGTCAAGGCACTAGAAGGAGACAGGTTCATACCAGCTTGTTAGTTAACCTAGGCAAGCCAACTTAAGCTAATGGACGCAAGCTGCACAGGCTAAAACCCCCATACTAGGTCAAGTTGGTCAGGAGACAGCACTCAGATACTGATGTCAGACGCCCATGCCCCAAGTAACTGGGCCTAGGCGCGTGGACCTAGATCCGGAGAACACTCAGAGCAGTATGGCTGTATCTCAGCACTGCTTAGGCTTCCCTATATCTCAGGCACACAAGTTTATAGCTGGCTGGTCCATAGGCCACCTTTCACATCTCCCAGGTATGTTTAAGGCCCACATACTCTAGGAAGTAATGGCAAACTTCCTAAGTACTTCCCTTTGACCACTACTATACATCTCACTCTCTTACTTGCCTTGCAGATTTACAAATCATCCCAGAAGAAGCAGAGGGCATGCAAATTACTCTAAGTGCATGTATTCAGGCTAGTAAGAAGCCCAGGCTCTGCCTTAGAGATCAGGAGCTTAACAGTTCCCTTCCAACATTCCAACTTCAATCAGTAACCTGCTCATGGCTGGCAGAAAATACAAGCTTCACTAGAGGGAATCAGTGAAACAGCAACACTGTTAGAAAATTCACACCAGGAATAGAAAGCAGCTTGAAGATCATTCATTTACGCGCCAGTCATGGCCACACTTTTCCATAGCAGATTGCGATTCGTCCAAGCTGTTAAGCACAGTCTTTCTTACTATTAACACTCTCAAAGCTGAGCTACATTAGATCATTCAATAACCCTTACAGCAGAGGTCAGATTCAATTCCCAAACAGACACTACTAAAGACTAGGACCCCCTTCAGTCAAAGCAGAGCATGTCCCTGCATAAGCCAGGCAACGTAAGTCCTACACTTATTGTAAATCATCAATGCTATTTATGGGCATTTCACAGTCATACAACTCAGTACAGTATACCAAGGCTGGATTTATGCACAAAACATAGAAGCTTACTGCTTCCGCTGATTCTAGTTTAATAATTAAGATTCTCAGAAAAGTGCATGCTGCTAGTCAAACATCCTCTACATTAAGCCCATGTTCTGTAGCCAGTTCCAGTGCCTCCCTAAGTCTCTGCCATAGCATAATTATAACTTACTCCATCTAAGTTTGTACATCCTTCATATATAATCTCATTCTTTGTAATAAGCTAGCCATGGTCAGTAATAAACCAATCTTTAATAAAGTTATTACCCACATCAAGACCAACTTATTCCTAGACACAAGTCAGAGGATGGTTACTAAGATAAAAGGGGGAGTTAGTACTGTTTCTCTAACTACTTAATTTTCTTCTACATAGCTTCCCTCTTATTATCTGCTTTTAGAGCATCTAGACCATAGCCATCAGAACCAGGAAAGTTAATAAAGTCTGTCAAAGAGGTGGTCTCATAAGAACTAAATAGATGGATGCCACCAACAGGCAAATTATCTAGAGGAATCATATCAAGCTCCTGAAGAAGTTGCTGAAGTTCCTCATCAGTCAATTATACCTCCATACTTGCAAAGATAGGGAGATCTAGAGATAAAGGATAAGGGAGGAGGATGAAAGGCTTTAAATAATCCAGGGGACAGAAAACCATGGTGGTGTGCAATCATGGTCCCCTGAGTCGCATCAACACCATAGGATGTATAGACAACTATCCTGACTTTCATGGCCCTTAAGCAGCAACATCATGACTTTAGCAGGGCTGTCAGCCCCCAACTTTAGCAGACATAAGATTCTGCGCAATAATCCAGTAATTCCTAATTCCTCTAGACATTAACAGACCTCACTATCAGCCTAAGTCTCAGAGCAAATGCTATTACCAAATTCCTGACACCATCACTGAAAAAATACCATGCTTAACTAGGCAATTCACAAGCTATCCACATCATATCTGTCTACTTAGTCTTACTCTTAAGGACCTCCTCACCAGAACAGGTTCCCAAATAGCACTCTCATATTTCCTCTTTCAGGTGATATTATCAGCTTTCAATCCTTTCAGTGTGCCATTTTCACTCTGCGCTGCCATGCCATAAGAAGGAGTTTGGGTACTTACTATAAACAATTAGCCACAGGTCTCAGATCTTTAATTAAAACACATACCATGCACATATCTTATCTCTTCCTATAGAGGGGTTTCTATTTACACACTTACTTTAATATATTAGTAAATAGTTATAAGTTAGGAAAGCATAGTACATACCATTAATTAGAGCCAGAACTTCCTACTCTTAAATTAGTAACTTAGAAGAGCTAGATGTGGCCCTTACAGCACTTTCTATTTAAGCCAGAGTACTGTCTATGACTATACCATAGCCTCTTTATAGCTTAACCTCTATATTACCCTTAGGAATGCAAATAGAATTCATAGTCAAGATATATAGAGAACCTACAGGACTTATGTCCTGCCAGTCACTCTTAGGACTCTTACAGAGCCTACTCTCATTAAAATAATAGACAGGGAGTTCAGAAGAGTCAAATATAGTCATGGTTTTACCCTATATTAGGATAAGAGGATACTATATACTAACACTATACTCCCTTTCTAACTAGGGGCCTTCTATGTTCTCCTAAGGAGTGCTAGCAGGGTTAAGTAGTAAGCTTTATAGGTATTATATAGCAGCATTATCCTCTATTTAGCTTTTCAGACTCTCACAGACAGTAGCCTTATCTAAGATATAGATAGGGTTCTTAGGAGAGCTATTAGAGCTTTGTTAAGAAGTGTATATCTTAGTCTCTTCTCTAGACAAGGAGGCATTTTCAAGATTAATAAGAATTAGGTTATCCTCTAAGCCTTCAGGTCCAGCAACTAGAAACAGATGTTAGCAGCAGTGCAGTTCTCTTTAATAACCAAAAGCATACCACAACTTAGATATTACCCTTAATACAACTCAGTCTATCTCATCATAGTATAAGAGCAACTTGTTGGTAAACATCAAGAAAGAGTAGCCCATAGAAACAAGATCAGTCCAGCAGGAAGGGAGCAAGATACCCTTTTATATCTTCTTCATGCCTGACATGATCCAAGAGCCTTACCCTCACCAATTCAAGAACACCCACCTAACACCGATAGTAAGACCGCAAAGAGAGGTCAAATGTGAACCAACTTCAGTACTAGGTAGGTTGCCATCTAGAACCTCAAGAGTTCTAATTTTGTATACATACAGGTGGCTACAACAGAACAACAAGTGCATGCATAACCAAGATAAGTGCTTAGTTAGCCCTTAATGCTTCTAGAGGTCCTGGCACATCAGTTAGCCCATGTCCCAAGGCAGATATCCTAGCTAAATCATACTTCAGCTTCATAGATAACTCAAATAGTTAGTTCTCAGCAGCTATGGAGATAGGATACTACTACTATTTGTCATCTTAGAGACAACCAGGTTCTAAGTACCCAAGGGCAAGGCATCTATTAATTCAATAATTTAGCTGGACATAGCTAGCTTTATTACTCATAGCATATTAGTAACAGCATGCCTTGCTCCCACTAACCTCCAGCCATGCCATCCAGCTAATGATTAGGAGATATTCTAATAATTAGTGAATGTGATACAACATACAACTTCTAGGAAAGAGAAGGACTAGTTTAGCTTTCAGATTAAAAATCATAGCCAAATCATAGCTGAGACATTGCTAGCAATAACCAGTAAGTTCAAGCAAAGTTAGAGGATTACTACAGTGAATCAACAGGCCGTGGGTGCATAAAGGTCAAGGCTATCCCTCTTCTGCAGGCATTTCACCATAAGGTATAGCTAAAAATGAAGCCACAGAAAAACACTGGGGGTATATTACCTCAGCTCCCTAGGTCAGCAATACTAACTAATAAAGTAGGTCCCAGACATCAAAAGAAAAAGCTAAATCTAAGAAGAAAGCTAGGGAAACTACCAGCTATTATCAACATGCCACACAATCCTAACACCCCTATTCCATTAATTAAACTGTCAAGTGGTTCTCCTAGCACCACTCAGCCTTGTGAGAATAATACCAGCAATCTCCCTCCCAGGCAATCCCAGACTCTATTATTCTGTGGATGGGGTATATTAGTCAGTCACTAGTATGAAGATCCAGCTAGAAAAGGCAGCAGATATCCTGTTTATATATATCCTAAGGAAAGGGAGTTTACTATTAAGTAATACAGAAGGATAGAGCTGGTCTGCATTAATGAATTTAATAAGCTGGATGTTTTTAAGGAATATATTAAGACTCTCTTCCACATAAACTCAGACAGGAGGCAGAAAACCATAAAGGGTAAACTATAGGAGTTTATTAGATTGTTATAGATATAGCAGGAGTACTATTAAACCTATTAGGTCTCTAATTATAAGCTAGATTTTTTAGTTAGCTACTTTTATATACAGATAAATAACTCAGGCAGGTAACCCTTCAGACATCAGAGACATACTCTAGGGTATCACTTACTAGTCTCCAAGTTTGAGAGGATTACCTATTTAGTAGTATTAAAGCAGGACAGTGATCATCTCTAATAGATCTAGATTAGCCTTCTTGACACTAGGCAATCTCTAGTATTCTTAGTAGATAAGAGCATTAGTTAGCTCTCACTACTCCATAGATTTACAGCCCCATCAGGCTGTACTAAAGGCATATTCAATCCTCTTACTTTAAATAGTTAGCTCTCAGTAAAGCCAGTTATAAGGTAGGACTACTGTATAACCCGCATTAGCTGTAGCAGTGGTATAACTATTCCTAAGGCAGCTTTACTTCAAATAGCATAGGGATAAGATCAACCACTAGCTATCACCATCCAGTAGAACGCATTGACGGCTTCCATTCCCCTCAATGTTTTCCTAGTCTAAACATTAGCATCACATACTAAACGGAGCCATTACCACATGCACCTATCTGACTTAGAGACCTCCTACTCCCCTATATAAGCAGAGCCATCACTAGTAATTATCTTCTCTCCTTATCACAGACAGCTTATTTAATTTCTCCCATAAAATAATTCTAGCAGATCTCATCTTTAACCATATCTTCCACTATCAATATCTTTAGCAAGGCTATTATTTACTTATAGCTAGAATAGCTAGCAGAGGTGTATGACCCTTAAGGCTATTATCCCTATAATTATAAGATAGAGAAGTAGTACTCTGAAGGAAATTACTTAGGGATAAGCAGGGGTATAAATAGTTTTCTAAAGCTATATTAAAAGTATTAATAGTATAATAGTAAGTATAACAGAGACATACATCACAGCTAATAATATTATTCTAGATAGATCACCCTATTATAGTGCAGGCCCCTAAGAGCATAGTAATAGACAGCCTTATCCCTTAGATACTAGGTGCTAACATACTGCAGAATATCTAGTTATTAAGATATACCTCTATATTCTTTACAGCATTGATACTGTTAAGTTAGTATTAGGCTATAGCTATAGTTACTACTCCACTTATTTTAGTGAACACTTTCATAAGTATGTCATTAATATGATTCAGGCTAGTAAGAAGAATTAATATAAGGATCTGAGGAGTCCTATATTGCTTCCACATTATCTAATTTATTTAGTGCTCCTCCCAGGCTGTTATAAGAGTCAGGAGGACAGTTTTAAGCTTAGCAGCTTTTACTTTTTTGTTAGATGCCTTAAGTCTTGCCTGAGGCTATGTTTTGCTAAGGGGTACATAGTGCAGGGGGTTTAGATAAAGTTTCCTCTGCTTTCATTATCCTAAGCTGCCGTGCACCTATTTCAAGCATCTTCATTCCTCATTATTTACAGGCTTTTCTGAATAGTAATGTCAACAGGACAAATACTAGGGTATTACAGGAAATTACATTCATTCTGCAAGATAGCAACAAAATCAGTATAATAACAGTGATATAGAGTATCTTCTGTAGACTAAGGTATCTTTGCTAACTACTAGCATACATTAACCAGACCATGGGCAGTAGCATCATGAGTTTCCAAGAAGGCACACAACTTTATGTACACAGAGCTAATAAGCTCCTCTTTCTACTTTAGTTAGCTCACTTACCACTTTAACCACCCTATCTTTCTTAAAATCTGGCTCGATCACCAGGGAAGATAATAGTAGTTAGAAAGAAGCCATAGTTTATACAGCCTAGTTCAGAAGCATGGCATCTTCAGAAGTTATCATGCTTATAAACCAGTATCCTCAGGATACTCAGGCACAATCCATCAACACTATTTTCATACTAACCAAGATGAAGATCATTATCATAGGTGCTAGCATCTCTGGTCTTACTACTTATTTATTTCTCAAGAAATATTTTCCTTTTACAAACAAAATACAGGTCTATAAGAAGCCTTAAACTCCCTATTATAAACACTGTCATATAACATCAAGCAGATAGGGGGTAGTCTTAGGAGTCTCTACCAATAGCTTACATATGCTTAGAGACTTAGGGCCTAAGTTAATAGATAGAGTTCTCCACAATAGTTCTATATATAAATATTTCCTATTTTAAAATATAAATAGAGTGCTATTAGGAAGAATATAAACCAGATAACACAATAACAAGTTCTATATTTCTATTACTCAGGACACTCTATAGAAAGCCTTGATGGCAGAAGCAGGGGATGTCATCACATATTACAAGGTCACAACCATTAAACATAATCTGGAGACTAGGAAAGCTGTTATAAAATTAGGTAAGTTTAGTAAAGATGAGGCAGACCTAGTTATCAGAGCAGATGGCATAAACAGTGTCATAAGGAGGCACCTACTTAGAACCAAAAATTTCTGTCCGTGGTACAGGTGAGCATAGAATAAAAGAAGACAGAGGTATCTCCTAGACTAACATTAAGCAGCAGCCACACATGGGCTGGCAGATGTATGGATCTTAAATCATTTCTAGGACAAGATAAAAGGAAGGATGCCATAGTCTTCACAATTAGCAAGGGCAGCCTTTTCTGTTACTCTACAGGCAGCCAACACATATTACCTTAGTTATCTATTTTCCCTAGAAGGCAACCCTTCCACAGTAATCCTAAAACCTAGCTTGCTCACCAGAGGAACTAGGAGGACACCCTAATCAGGAAGATCATTACTAAAGCAGAGCTAAGTCATGTATATAGCATCAAAACTCTC
The DNA here is from genome assembly GCA_014250555.1 of Aspergillus oerlinghausenensis. Classification (NCBI taxonomy): domain Eukaryota; kingdom Fungi; phylum Ascomycota; class Eurotiomycetes; order Eurotiales; family Aspergillaceae; genus Aspergillus; species Aspergillus oerlinghausenensis. Next base: position 15,843 of record JAAKEQ010000094.1, read on the forward strand.
CCAAAGTTACTAATATGAGGAGCAAATAGAATTATTTTAGTTAGAGACTCAGCCTATGCCATATCACCCATCACAGGGCAAGGGGCATTACAGAGTCTGGAAGATACATAAACCCTTACTTTGCTTCTAAGTAATATGATACAGAAGTTTCATGCTGATAAAGTGAATAGCAATTCATGGTCAACTACCATTAAGTAAATCCTATCATTGTACTATAATATGCATCACTAACAAGTTAAGGAAATTACAGCTGTGGGTCATGCTATTAATAAACACATCCTTAAAACACAGCCTTTAGCAGAGTATATTAGATACGCTCTGTTTCAGGCAATCAATAGCTTCCCATATATAAGTTAAGTGACATAATTTTCAGTATGCAGCTGATGCTAACAGAATATTAGATAGCTAGAAAACTAGTTAGTAGCTTAAATGAGCGACTCTATAGCTGGGACGTGGCAGAGAGTGTAGTGTCCACGATGAATAAGGAGTGAGCATAATAAAGGATAGGAGCAGCAAAGGTTTCGGCCCTGGAATAATTAAAATAAGGATTTCACTCTGTCCATGGCTATTATTAATGGCGAGTTTTCACTGCTGAAGAATTTAATGAGGTTAAGTAAAATGCTGATATATAAGATTCCTTGATATGCACATTCATCTTTTAAGTTAAAGGGCACCTTGAACCCTTAAGAGTCCAAGTTCAAGAAATCTCTCATCCACTACACAGTGATGGGAGATTGCTCTGAGCTTCTTTGCTTCCTCTTAGCAAATAGTGCTGCAAGAGATGATTGTGACCAGAATAGCCAAACGCCTCTTTCCTGGGCTGCAGAATATGTCGCCTTGGACTCAGTAAGGATTCTTCTGGATGATAGAGCGGAAATCAACTCCATGGATGATATATTATTGACACCTTTATCGAGGCTGGTACTTGCGCGCGGGTGTTACTACTTTGAAATTGGCCGCCACGGAAGACTACATGAGGGAAGTGGTGCAATGCTGAATCCTGAGGTAGATCAGAATGCTTTGAGAGACCTCTAGACATGGATTCAAGCGTATTGTGAGATTGTGTTGACCAATCCCCGAATACTATGATTCTATGGTAATCACTAGTAACGGGTATGATTCAGGATTAAGAGAAGGTCCCCTTTCTGGCAATTTAGCTAATAAATAGACTATTTATAATTAACTAAATAAAAACTCTGTAAACTCTGTTTAAATAGGCAAGTTAAATCTATAATAGAATTAAGTAATCTGATTAGCCCAGCCTAAATTTAGTAGATCCTAATTTCTGATAATTTACTAGATATAATAGTAGTAAGATATGGCTAATACACCCCCCTAGGTAAGCAGGTAATATAAAGCTAATTCTAATATTTATAATTTAGTACTATTAATATTAAATAAACTTTTAAATACTTCCTAATTAGGAAGGTAAGATAGAAGGCTAGTATTTAGAGTATCTATCTTATTTATCTAATATTAATTTTAAATTAAATTAATTAATCTTTATCTAGATTAATAAGGCTAAGCTATTTTATGAATTTATAGTGCTTCTAGTATAGGAGTATCTTTATAAGGCTATCTATAGGTATTTTACTTATCTTAGTCTATTAAATAGAAATATAGCTAGCTTAGACCTCTTACTATAGCTAGTAATAATAAATATTAATATATCTAAGCTTTATATACACCTTAGGCTTATTACTAGTAAGTAGATCTATAGTCTGTAGATTATTATATAAGATAGAAATTTAATACTCTAGATTAAATCTAATTATACTAAATAATTACTTCTACTAATAGATATTCTTTATGGCTACTAATATAGCTAGTAATTTAGCCTTAGTAGTAGATATAGTAACTATCTTCTACTTCCCTGCCTTCTAATTAATAGCTCTACTATATAGTAGGTAAAGATAGCCTTCTAAGCTCTTCTAATCTAAATAGTTACTATAGGTGGTATTACTAGCCACTATATAGACTTCCCTACTGTGGTGTTTAATAGTATATCTTATTAAAAGATTCTATGTTCCTTAAAGGTATTAGATCACCTAATTTATTAATTCTATATACTTTAGTAAAGGGTTGATAAGATGCTCTAATAGATTAGATATTACCTTTATAATATCTAGCCTAGTAATTATTATAGGGTATATATATAAGCCCACCTTCTATTAGTACTTATAGATAACCTTATAGCTAGCCTACCCTTTAAATTTAGTAAGAGATTTACCTATAGTAGGAGTAGATAATAGATTACTTATTTATAGATGATACTAATATACTATCTTATTAATAGAGCCTACCTAGTTAATCTATAGTATTTAATTAGCCCTATCTTACTATATCTTAATACTTAGAAAGGTGCTGGTATTTCCTAAATTATAAAAATTATATTTAGCTTATAGTCTAGTAATTACCTAATCTATATATGATTTTAATTCTCTTTAGTAGAGAAATAGTATATTATTAATAAATACTATAATAATTATCTTATTATTAGTATAGAGGCATATATCTTTATTAATAGGGTGAAATCTAAGAGATTTAAGGGTTTTAGTCAGCTCTTTCTACCATAGATAGGGTAATCTATATAGGCTATAGAGGGCTTAATTTAGCTACTAAATATAGCCTTATTCTAAGTATCTAGCTACTATCTAGGTATATACTTCTTTATTAAGGAGGCTGTTAATAAAGGTATTAATTATATCTAGTTATTAAATATCTAGATTAAATACTACTATCAGTGCTATTAATATCTTAAATATTTATATAACTAGGGTTATTACTATAGTATCCTCCCTATTTATAATCTATAAATTATCTTATATATAGATCTGTCCTTTTACCTTAAGGAGATAACTATTATTATTAAATTTATATATAAAGACCTATATTAATAGTAATATCTGCTTTCCACTAGGAAATCTAACTTTCTTCTAGGTATTTTAGGCTACTAATATATTATATTTAAGATCTGCTATAGTATAGAAGAGATCTTTAAGTAGATAGTTCTTAATATCTTAATAGCTCTTAGGGGGTAGTAGAAGCTAGCTTTAATACTTCCTATCTAGTTAGGGCAGCTATTTAAATATAGCCTATAAGAAAGTACTAAATAAATAATATATATTCTTTATCTTCTTCTCTTTCTCCTCCTATTAAGAGCCTGTTTCTTCTATATATAGGGTATATATATTTTTCTTAGGCTTCCTCTCCTGTTTATAATATAGAATATTATCTATAGAGAAATCTCTATATATTTCTCTTAAAGGCTATAGAGGTGGTTTATATACTGCTGGTTCTAGCTATTCTTCTAGCTCTAGGCTTATTTAATTAAGCATGCTAGTAAGAAGCTGTCTTCCTAGGGAATCATTATATTAGTAAATTAGTGAAGCATCTGTTATCAGATCTTATGGTTCTTTATTATTATTTTTGCTAGGTATTTAGGGCCTCTGATTAGTTTGAATTAGAATTACTATATATAGGCTATCATCCCATGCTCTAGGGATTTATATAGGTGTATAGATTAGCTTAGTAGATTATACTAGATTTAGGGATAGAGTTAGTTTAGGTATTAGTAGATAATGTTTATTATTTTCTATTATCTTATCTAATTAGTCTATTTACTTACTACTCTTACTTGCATCTATGATATTCACCCCCTAAGATCTAACTTTAATATTAACTATAACCTTATCTCTAGCCTTACCCCCTAAGGGGCTACTACCTTTATTTAGAATTAAATTATTATTATATTCTATTTCAGAGTGTTAGATCTCTTTAATATTAATCTCTAGTAGTTACTATACTACTATAGGCTCCTAAGGTATTTTAATTTAAATAGATAGTATATGAAATAGATAATCTAGATTAAATATAATTTCTTTATCAAATTTAATATCTTACTTATTAGTAATAGTATTTACCTTTAGATCCTATATCTTCTAGATATTAGAGGCTATATAGCTAATAAGATAGCCTACCTAGGCTTATAGCACCATCTTATCTAGTTTTAGGATACCCTTATAGTATATATACACCCTATAGCTATAGACCCTTAGGTTAGTAAGATTTAGTTTCTTTCTATATAGCTTTTTATATAGTATAATCTAAATAGGTATATCTAGTCCTAAGCTAACTTCTCTCTTATTAATATAATCTAGGTATTATTCTACTTCCTTCTATAAATTATGATTCTACCATAGGCATTAATTATTAATATAAATAGCTACTTAGATAGCATAATTCTATAGCTTAGATAGTAATCTTATACCTAGTAGTAGTAATCTAGCTATAATAATAATAGCCTTACCTACTAATTTAATTTTATTATTCTAGTTATATATATAGTATATAGAGTATTTAATTTTTATATCTTTAGTATTATATTAGTTAATATACTATATGCTAAGTATTTGCTCCTAGTTTAAATAAAGATATTATAGCTTTACCCTATACTAGTATTTAATCTATATAAGATAGATATCCATATATTTCCTTAGATCTGACTTTATATAGGTAGTGTAGGCTATATACTAGCTAGTTATATTATTAAGGAAATAAATAACCTATTTATCACTATTATCTATGCTTTCTAGTAGAATAAGATTAAAATATATATATTTAAATACTTTAGTAGCTTACTCTAGGGGCCTCCTTAATATCTGCCTCTTTATCTTTACTAGTAGGCATATTTTATAGTTTATAACTAGGTATAGAATAACCTCTATACCTTTAGTAATATCCTTAAGATAGGATACTACTTTATTACTAGTATAAGCTAGCTATTTATACTATATCTTAGTTATTACCTTATTCTAGAGAGGTATTATTAACTTTTTAATATTAATAGCTACTATAAATACTACTCTCTCTATTTCAGAAATTAGATTATACTTAATAATATCTAATTTAAATTACTTCCTAGTATAAATAATTAGATTACCTGCCTTATCTTTAATAAGCTATAGGTATTAATTCTAGAAGTAGCCTTTCTTATTAGTAAGGCCTATAGAGATGATATTAGTATAATAATCTAGTATATATACTACTTAAGATAATTCTAATATATAAATACCACTATTTAGGCTCTCCCTACAGACCTTAGCTATTCTATATCTAATAATTAGGGTGTATAAGTTACTAAATTAAATAGCTTTACTATTAACTAGATAGAAGTTAGATAGTTAGCTTTAATTATTACAGACATATATATCAGCCCTAGTATCTACTATCTAGCTATCTTATAGTTTAAATACTTCCCTTCTACCTAATAGGTAGGTATAGATATCTAGTGCTTCTTCTATTCTAATTACTGCATGCTGATTAGTCCATCTGCTAGTAGATATATTATTCTATTTACCTTACTATATTAATATTTAAATAATACTTATAGCTATTCACATAACTAGCTAATCTAATTAGTCTATTTTCTAATTTACTTACTTAATTACTTACTTAATAGCTTCTCATACCTTTTTACTATCTTTTATCTTATTCTTAATCTATTTAGCTATCTTTAGATCTGGCTTCTAGCTAGAAGGCTGTTTCTCTAGTATAAGATAGTAGTAATTAGTATAATAGTATTTCCCTCCACACAGGCAGTTCTGCTGTAGGGGTTATGATTAGTTTACTTAATTAGATTAGTTTATTTAATTAGATTATCCTTAGAAAGTGGTAAAGGCATAATTTAATTACTATTAGCTACTATATCTTGATTCTAATTTACTAATTTAATATTAGAACTCTATAATTTTATTATATATTAGAAGCATTAGGTCTTCCTAAAGCTTCTACTACTAAATAGCTCTATAGGCTAGATCTATCTCTCTTACTATATTAATAAATTTAAGTATAGTAGTATATCTAGTAAGATCTTTTAGTTCTATATCTTTATATTTACTAATAAGATTCTCCTATTCACTTAGCTATTTTTTAATACTTTAATTATGCCTCTTTAGGCTGATCTTAGTATATTAAATATTTAATTCTAATTAATATATTAATTATCTTATCTAGCTTTAGCTTTACCTAGAGCTTAATAATTATTTACCTCATAGTCTCTTATTTCTTAATAATATGCTAATAATATTAGCTAACTATTAATTAGATTACTTACTATATAGTATAAATATTATTCTCCTCTTATTTAAACTTTCTCTCTTTATAATTATATTACTTACATAGATCTAGCTAATTAGATTACTTAGTAGTTATTAATAAGTTAATAGGCTTAGGTAGCTATAATAGTGTTAGCTCTATTAGCTATTTAATTATTATTATCTTATTATCTAGATTAATATATTTCTAGACCTATTTCTGCTCTATGAGTATTTAGATGTATCTAATCCATGCCTACTAATTATCTAGCTAATCTAGAATAATTAGGACCCTCTGCATAGGCATAGAATCTATGGTGATTAAATAATCAGGCATATTTACTAGTCAGGTTACTAAGATAGCTATTATAAATAGCTTTACCTTTTACTCTAGTGATATATATGCCTTTAGGGGTGTAAGTATTATTTTACTTACATGGATATCTAGTAGCAGTTAATTATACCAGGCTTATAACTATTAACTAATCCCTGAATACTATGATTCTATGGTAATCACTAGTAATAGGTATAATTTAGGATCAAGAGAAGGTCCCCTTTCTGGTAATTTAGCTAATAAATAGACTATTTATAATTAACTAAATAAAAACTCTGCAAACTCTGTTCAAATAGGTGAGTTAAATCTATAATAGAATTAAGCAATCTGATTGGCCCAGCCCGAATTCGGTAGATCCTAATTTCTGATAATTTGCCGGATACGATAGCGGTAAGATATGGCTGACAGATTGTCACATGCCAAACCTCTGGCGAGCCACCAGCGCAGGCTAGCACTTCACTTAGATAATAGTTTCACTAAACACCACGCACACAAAGTAGAATAGGGGTAAATAAATAGCTTAAGAGAAGGTAAGTAGTTTATTCTAATTATAGTAATATATATATTTTCCTTAGTGAATCTATACTCTTTAAAATACATAATTATAGCAGCAACTTATAGCCTAGTTAATGATACTACACTAGCTAGGAATCTCACTAAGTAGTCAACCTCTAGCCTACTTATAGTTTAAACTACTTATACTATAGTTATTAGTTATAATTACTAGATAGCATGCTAATTAATAAAATAGCACTATAGGACCTAATAGGTTAATAGAGCCTCACCCAACTACTAACCTAGAGGTAGCTTTAGGTGATATAACTCCTTTACTAACAGGGAGCCCCCTTAGCAATGCTCCCTCTATGGCCTGAAGCACTAGTAAATTAGGTACTATAGACTAGAATATATTAAACTTAATATAAAGTAGTAATAGGAACCCTGTACATAATTAAAATAATAAGAACCTACCACTATCTAACATCTATAACCTACTAATAGTAGTACTTAACCAGGCCTTACTTATATAGCTTATATAAAGCCTATAAATTATATTAGTCTAACATAAAGAAGAACCTAAAGGGCTTAAACTTACTAATCTAGTTATCTAGGATGGTAAGGGAGCCTATACTAATTCAAAACTAAAGATATTCCTATAAGACCTTACTAATTATTTCATAGTAAAATACTAGGTATTTAATAATAATATAAAGAAGATCCTATACACTACCTTATAGCTAGGTATAGAGGTTAAGAATGCTTAGAGGGATAGATATCCTAAAGGTTATAAATCTAGCTATACAGAATTCAAGGTATTCCTATAGGACTATATTAAGCTATATAGGGATTACTAGTAAACCACTATCTACTAACTCCTATAGCTAGAATATAAGAAGTTAGTTTAAGCCTTCTTCACAGATATCTAAGAGCTATAGAACATCATTAACCCTTACCTAGATATAGAGTAGTTCTGGGTCTAAATTATAGTTAAAAAGATAAAAACAGACCTAAAGGCAGAGGTCTAGCATACCCCTAGCTATAACTAATCTCTAGAGCACCTTAAACAGCTTACTACTTAATAAGAAAAGATTTATTAACTAGAAAAGCATAATATAGCCTAGCTAACTACCTACTAAAAGGAGGGTAACTACTACCCCTAGTAAGGGAAGTTAAGTAGACTAGTTAAGTAGAAGCACTAAGATAATAGCTTAATAGGTTTAGTAAGCCTAACCTACTTAAATAAGTTACAGGGATAATAGAATAAATAATATACTAGGAAAAAGCTAGATATATACTACAGACTACCTAGCTAGAAAGAGTAGCTTTTAAAGGAGGGATACTATTTTATCTATAAGGAGAAGGGACACCTTATAGTAAAATACCCTAAAAAGAAGGACTAGGGGACAACACCCACCCCTAAGGAAGCCCCCATAATATAATAGGAATTTAAGCCCTAGGAGATTAATATCTTATAGTATACTAAAGGACTACTAGTGCCTCCTATACTAGCTAATATTAAGGTAAAAATTAAGGAGATAGAGGTGTCTACTAAGGTACTTATAGATTCTAGGGCTAGACCTAACTACACCTTATATTAATTCATAATGCAGAATAGCTATTAATTTAACTAAGATATAATATTACCCCCTATGGAGCTCACTGATAGAATAAAGGCAAAGATCTATGGTAAGCCTCTACTAGAGGTAACAGTAACAGATTAAGAAGTAATAAGTTAAATATATTAGATTCCCTTTAAGGTAACTAATATTATAAGATATAATCTAGTACTAGGATATAGTTAGCTCTAATATATAGACCCTAATATTAACTAGAGGTTAAGCTACTAGCATTATCATAGCACCCTACTAGAGATTAATATACTAGAACCTAAGGAATTTATCTAAAAGTATAAGAATTAAGATACCTACCTCCTTATAATTAAGGAAGTTCATCCTAAGGTAATTAATCCTATAATACCACCCTAATATCAAGAATACACAAAGGTATTCTTAGAGAAGGAGGCTAGCACTTTACTATTAGACTATACTACCTATATTATATAGCTTATTAATAGGAAAATACCACTATATAGACCACTATATCTAATATCCTAAATAGAACTAGAGGCCCTGTGTAAATATCTTAATAAAATACTAAAGAAAGGGTAGATTTAGGAATCTTTAGGGCCTATAGCAGCCCTAATCCTCTTTATAAAGAAGTAGGATAGAGGCCTATATCTCTATATTAACTATCAGAGGCTGAACATAGTTACTATTAAGAATTAATATCTACTACCCTAAATTAATAAGCTTATAGATAGGATATTAGATACTAAACTTTTTACTAAGCTAGATTTATAGGACATATATTATTATATTTATATCTAGTAAGGTAATAAGTAGAAGATAGCATTTTATATATAATATAGCTAGTTTAAATACTTAGTTATGCTATTTAGACTAACTAATACCCTAGTAACTTTCTAAGCCTATATTAATAAGATAATACATAGTATTCTAGATAAATTCTATATTATATACCTAGATAATATCCTTATCTACTTAGATACTAAGAAAGAGCATAAGCACTATATTAAGAAGGTACTCTAGTATTTAGCTAGTATAAACCTATATACTAAGCTATTAAAGTATAAGTTTTATAGAACTAAGATTAAGTTCCTTAGCTTCTTAGTAGGTAAGAATAGTATTTATATAGACCTAACTTACCTAAGTATAATTAGTAAGTAGCTAGTGCCTTACTTATTCTATAATATCTAGATATTCCTAGGTTTTACTAGATTCTTCTGAAGATTTATACATGCATTTTCTTAAATTATAATCCTATTAATAAACCTCCTAAAAGGTATAAAGAATAGCTGTAAGACCAGGCTATTTATCTAGATAGAGGAGGCCTAGAGGGCTTTTAAAGAACTAAAGAATATATTTATAGACCTACTAATTCTTACCTATTTTAACCCAGAGAAATAGATCCTACTAGTTACTAATATATTAGGATTTATAATCACTAGGATTCTCTTATAGCCCAATAGTGATGCACTAGAGATATAAACTAGTTAAGGGTGGTGTCCTATTACATTTCACTCCTAAAAGCTTAATAAAGCTAAATAAAGATATAAAGTCTATAACTAAGAGTTACTTATAATCATAGAGTGCTTTAAGCACTAGAGACACTATCTAGAGGGTAGTTAACAACCTATATAGGTCTAGACAGACTATGTAAACCTAACCTACTTCTTTATAATAAAGACTTTAAATGCTAGGTAGGCCCACTAGGCTAAGCTACTTATAGTATATAATTTTATAATTAAATATAGACTAGGGTAGCTAAACCCTATAGACACACTATTAAGATATTAGGACTATAAGCCTACTAAGAATAAAGAGACCTAAGCTAGCCTTCTACTAATACTTTAGAGGAAGTTAAAGCTAGGCTTATAGATAAACTAGAATAATACTAGCAACCCTAGCATTAACATTATTCTAGTAAGGTCAGAAGGTCCAGAACTTCTAATCCTAAGACTACTAGTAATAAAGGCCATCAGTACTAAGGTTACCTAGGACTTACTAATAGCTAGTCTAAAGAATATTATCCAGAAACTATAGCATAGGGATACCTATATATAGCAGGTTTCTAAGCAGCTAAGGGAGACCCTAGACCATACTTAGAAGAAGGACTAGTAAATTAATAATAAGGGACTCCTATAATTTAGAGATACTATATATATACCTACTAGTGCTATAGTAAAGTAAGAGCTTTTGTAGGTGCACCATAATAATCTATATATTAGATATCTAGGGGTTAAGAAGACCATAGCCTTACTCTAGCATAAATTTTACTAGGAAAGAATAAGATATAATATTAAAGAGTATATCTATATATACACAGCATATTAAAAGACTAAGATACCTTAGTACCTTACTATAAGAAAGCTTACATCACTACCTATACTAAAAGAACCATAGAGTAATCTATTAATAGACTTTATTACTTCCCTACTACTATTATTATACTAATATAATATTTATGATGCAGTGCTAGTAGTAGTGGATTAATATACTAAGATAGCTAAATACATCCTAACCTAAAAGACAGTCACTACTAATAAGCTTACTAATATATTCCTAGAGAAAGTCATCCTATAGTATAGAGCACCTAAGAGCCTAGTAACTAATAGAGACTTACTATTTATAAGCTAATTCTAGACTAATTTTTACAGCACCCTAAGAATCAAGAAATAGATAAGCACTATATTTCATCTATAAATAGATAGCTAAACAGAATAGTAGAATCAGATATTAGAGGCATACCTCTAGCTATTTATTAATTATTAGCAAGATGATTAGGTAATATAGTTACTAATAACTAAATTCACCTATAACCATGCACCCTATATATCCACTAAAATATTACTATTTAAAGCTGCCTATAGCTATAACCTAGCATTACCCTAGCTTACTAATATCAATACTAATATAATAGTAGTAGTAGTTAAGGAATACCTTATAATAATAAAGAAACTATATAAGTAACTAGAGAGATACCTAGCCATTACCTAGGAAACATAAGCTAAGTACTATAACAAGAAATATAAGGATATTTCCTTCTCTATTAGTAAAAAGGTTCTACTCTCCCTAAAAAATCTAAAAATATAGTATCTATATAAGAAGCTGGATAATTAATATAAGGGACTATTTAAGATTATTACTATTATTAGTAAGTAAGCATATATACTATACCTCTCTAAAATATATAGCTAAATCCATCCTACCTTCTATATATTACTACTAAAGAGGTAGCACCCCTATAATATAACTAATATAGTAGAGGAACCCCAGCCCCTTAATATTAAGGGGGTAGAGGAATAGGAAGTTAAAGATATACTAGATAAGTAAACTTAATATAGGAAGACATAGTTCCTAGTTAAATAAAAGGGGTTCCTAGAATATAAGAACTTATAAGAACTAGAAGAGAACCTATAAAATACTATAAATATAGTAAATATATATTACTAGTATATAGGATAGGCTATAGAACAGCCCTATTAAAGAAGGGGAAGGAGATAGCCTTTTTCCTAAAGGGTTTTTACTATCTACTACCTACTACCTATCATCTTAATAGTATAAACCTTCCTTTATTTTCCTATAAGATTTTAGAGGTTTAATAAGAATATATCTATAACTATAGTATACTAGGCAATAACTTAACTTATAGGATTAATACTAGACTAGTAGTAGCTTTATTCTTAGCTAAGATATAGGAATATTAATTATCTACTATACCCTTATATACTACTACTTCTACCTCCTCCTCCTCTAGAGGTAGAATAGGCAGCCTTACTATAGTATTAATAGCACTAAGAAGTTAAAAAATATTATAATTAAGTAACTATAATAGGTATAGTACCTCCTTACTCTCTAGGAACCTAGTAACAACCTTTAGCTCCTTACTAAATAGTTAGGTAGCTACCTTATTATAATTAGCTAGAGCTATTATAATAAAGATGGCTGCCTAGTATCTTAACTATAGAGGGATCTTTAGGCAGGGTTTACCTAGCTTCTAATACCTATAGCACTTCTAGAAGGAGGTATTACAGAGATACTTATACTTACCCCCCTTATATATTACATCTTTAAAGCACTATTAGTAGGGTAGGTCTAGTAGGGGCTTAGGGGCCTAGGCATGGGGTAAGAGTAGTAGAAGGACCCCTAGGGGGGGCATAGCACTAAGTAGTAAACCACCTAAAAGACTCACCAGTGGTAAGCTAGCTAGCAGCAGACTAGCAGGCATAGGAGATATAGTAGGCAGGCTCTTAATAGATAGAGTAATAGGTAAGGAGGTAGTAGTAGGACTTATAATAAATAAACTAATAGATAAACACAGGCTCTAAGGTAAGGATATAGTACTAAGTAGAAGGCTTAGTAGTAACCCTAGAGAGGGAGAATTAGGAGGCTAGGAAATAATAAACTCCTTATCTAAGGATAAGAACTTAGAAGACTTAATAGCACAGAGAAGATAACAGATATTTAAAATAATAAGAGAGTTATCTAATAACTTACTAGATTAGTAACTATAATATAATACTAGTAAGCTAGGAACTTAAAGAGGATACTTATAGAGGTAGATAGAGTAGGGGAAGCACCTACCTATAGGTACTTCTAGGAGGCAGAGGCTACCAGGGTTTGATAATATTTAATAAGTATTTTCTATAAGTCTTAGTAATATTAAGATATTATCCTTCTAGTAAGTCCTACTATAAAAAATAGTAAATAGCAGACAGCATAATTAAAAAATAGAACTTTCTAACTCTAAAAATCTATATATATAAGAGGGGGGAACTTAGTAATATTTAAGCCTATAGTAAAGTAACACTATAGATAAATAATATCTCTTTATTACTATTAAGACTTAAAGGAACCTCATTATTAAGCCTAAGTTAATAGAACCTTAATAGGGGTAAGATATTAACTTAATAATCTTTAATAATATAATCAAGCTATTATAATAACTAATAATAATCTAGCTAATTACTAGAGACTTACTAGACCTATACTATTAACCTTTAGTAAATTCTAATTAATAAATAATGAAATTAGCATTAGACTATATTATATAAAGGGCTTTAATAAATGTAAGAAATAACTATAGAGAAAGTATTATAATTATTAGATACTTTAGGACTAGAGTAGTTTAGGATAAACCTTTCCTAAAGGGGGGAGTAAGTTATTATGTACTAAACCTCCAGCAAGCCACCAGCATAGGCTAGCACTTTGCTTAGATAATAGTTTCACTAAATACTACATACATAAAGTAGAATAGGGGTAAATAAATAGCTTAAGGGAAGGTAAGTAGTTCATTCTAATTATAGTAATACATATATTTTCCTTAGTAAATCTATACTCTTTAAAATGCGTAATCATAGCAGCAACTCACAGCCTAGTCAACAATACCACACCAGCTGGGAATCTCACCAAGCAGTCAACCTCCGGCCTGCTTACAGTTCCTCCGGCCTGCTTACACAGATTGCCAGCACTGGCCTACACCTCTGGCCATTGGTGTCTGTTGGCCGTCAGTGCAGGGGTGGATCTGGGAGTGATTACAAAGGCGTCACGTGCCAGTTCCTCAACATTTTGTAGGTCTGCAACATATTTTGGATCTTATCATGAACAAGTTGGTCTTTTTCCTAGCAAGAACCGTCCGGAGTTTCGCCCGTAAGGCAAAGCAGTCAGATTCGTAGTTGTCAAAGTCGAGCCCGGGGTCAATAAATGATCTGTCTTCATCAACACTGACACTGCCTCTATTTCCTCTTTGTTGCACACTCAGATCATTACTCAATATAAAATGTAATGTCACTTGAGCGTTTACATCCGTCAAGTCTTCAGGCATTATCCTACACAATCCCGTAGCTTGGCTATGGATTCTGTCCTTTTGCTCAAGCACCAAGGGTTATCAAATCATATTCATGCTCATGGCCATGGGAAACCATGGAGATATAGGGAATTTATCGTGGCTGTGCCGAACTGTTGCTCTCTAAATAGTATTTAAATGGAATCCCTGTTCCTACCAACACTCAACCTGTCTATTATGCTACAGACGATCCTGCTACTGAAATGAATGATATAATAACCAGCACTAATCTAGGCTACATAACTAAAGATGGTAAAAGAGGATCTAGCTAGATTATAATTTCTTATACACACCACATATCTATTCTTAAATTCATTTCAGACACATCTCCTAATGCTCTGGAACGCCTACTTTTATGCTTTGGCTGCCTTAAATTAGAAATATTTCACATTTACAAGGTGGTTCTAAGCTTGTTAGAGCTAAATGCTTTTATTAGTATACTAGATATAGAATAAGCAAGAAGTTCCACTACAAGTATATATAATCCTATCCTAATCCTATACCCTTACTAACATATTTAGTAATTAAGCTTCAGATGCTTGTCTTACAGCAGTCTCTAGGAGATAAATTCCTAATATATCTAACAGATGTACTAAGAGTCAAGGAATACCTAGAAGATATATACTACACTTTATATAGAGCTGCTTACCTACTACTAAAGCTCCTTTCAACATACATATTAAATAGCTTAGACATATTTAGAAAAGTACCTGACCTTATTCAGAATATAAAATCAAATATTAAGACTATTAATAAGATTGTTAAGCAGACAAATATAGAGAGGGGCCAGTATCTAGAGAAAGGTGTCATTAACCTAATCACCCTTAATCATTACTGGAAGCTACAGCATGCTGATTTATAGTATAATAAGGCTAAGTAAAAACACTTTATTAGTTTAAATATCAGTATTACACAGACTCTTGAATAATATCCCATTAGTTAGAAAGATCTTCCCATTTCTGATCTCATATGCTACAAATTTGACGATGACTACTACTAGAAGGGATTCTGGGACTCTGTAGAGCCTAGTCACTTAGATAAGTCCTAGTTAATTAGTTTAATCAGAACAGGTTCATATCCTTCAAAGTATCATACACAGCCTATTAACAATCACACCAGCCTGTGAACACTGTTGCTACAGTCCCTAATCAGGCATACGTCCTTTAACACATAGTAGGGCGGGACAGGATGAGGAAAGTCGAGATGCTCCAGGCATCAGTGTAGCATAGATAAACCTTATCCACAGTCATATCTATTATATACAATGTTATGTCTCAGTCTGAGTTTTGACCATAAAAGTAAACCTCCAGGGGAATATACAGTCCGCACCACTAGGGATCATTGCTTTCACTAATATAGTAACCCCACAAACATAACACAACTCAAGCAACCTAGACAATAACCTCATACTGCATAGCAATCCTCTGCCTCTTAGACCTTAATGAATGTGGCTTCCGTCCCAAAGATTTCCATTTCCAAGTAACCTGTGCACAACCAAAATTAATGAACATAACACATTACATCTCCTCATTCCACAACATGTTCAGGGCATGCTCATCAAGATGTTTAATGCCAGCATCACTAATTTCAGATCTTATTCAGTTAATCTCATTCTTAAAGAAGGAGTACTCATCTCTCTTTAAGGCCTTTCCACCCCATGACATCAAGGAAATATATATGATGGCACAGGTCAGCAAATAATATATATTCCACCACAGGTAGATATCTCTGAGATATACAGGGACAGCATACCCTTGCAGAGCTTTAAGAGCTTAGTAAATTCTAGCTTTATAATTAGAAGTATACTTAGTTCCTTTGCTAATAAATATATAGCCATAAGCATCTAGGGTAATAGTGTGAGAGCACCTGTAGAATGCTCTCTATCAAATGGTGGATAGCATGGTAGTAGCAATGCCTTTATAGTTGAACTAATTACTGAGGTATAAGCATCTCTCGCACCTCAGCAGAGATAATATCTTTATGGGTCATATGCTACCTATATGACCCCTTATAGTTCACTATATATAGGTCTTCTATACCTAATAGTTATCTCCCCCCTTCATGTGCTGCATCCCTGTAGCTAGAGGTTGATTATAATATCTCTTTTTATTATGTAAACTGCGCCTCCTTATTAGTTAGGCTAGGTAGTAGATATTATTATTACTCCACTACTTTTATTAGTGTGGGTTAGTAATATCATTACTAACTAGTGTATTACTTATTTTTGGTGAACACTATTATATAGTAATTTAATCTTATTATCTTGCCTATAGTAAATATATTTAAATAGCTTTACTTATTACTTACTAGTATAGTATAGTAGCTATAGGCACTTCTAGCTTTATAGATATATAGATATTTTCTTTCCCTTCTTCTCCCTCTTTAGTAATATTAAATTTATTATTTATAAGTAATCTTTTCTATTCTTCTTTACTATATACTTCTTTATTATTTACATAATTATCTTTACTATTATAAGATCTATATCTCCTTCTTTCTATAAGTATATATGGTTGCTGGTTCTCCTATTATAGATTAATATAATTTACTTATATTTATATAATTATATAATTACTCTAATGAAGTATATATAACTCCTAGTATAGAGATAGCTTCTAGTTATTACTTAGAGGTTTTCTTTCTTATTATTTTATTATTTCTTAAGCAGGGGCATGTTTACTCTTTATTTTATAGTAGATTTTAGTATTCTATAGCTTTTATCTTTAATTTAGCTGGGATTCCTATAATATCTATAATAGTTAACTTATTCCCTTTATTTATATTTCCTTTATTACATCTCTTTACTTTATCTTATATATTTAATGCTCTTTGTAGCTTTATTTATATTATTTCCTTTAATTTAGTACTCTTCTAGGCATGTTTCCTTTATTTCCTTTCTATATTAATAGCTATTAGCCTTATTAGCTTATAAATATATTAGATCCCTTGCTGTGTTTGCTAGAATTTAGATGAATACTAACTTTATATTTAGAAACATGGCTAATAACTATTTTTATAGCTCTGCTGCCTACTATGCCTATACTGCTTACTAGGCTACTACTCCTACTACTACTATTACTACTACTCCTACTCCTACTTATAGCTGCTAGGGTTACCCTCCTAGTTATGTATGTGCTGCTGCTCATGCTGGTCATAGGTGTGGTATATCTTATGGCTAGGGGGGTGCCCTGGTTAGTGTTATTATCACTGTCCCCACCTTTACTATACCACCACTACTACTACTACCTCCCACTACCTTATTACCTGCCCCCCCCCTTAGTCTAGGCTGTGCTTCTATTAAGGAGCATTATTACCAGTGCCTACAGGTGCCCAGCCAGGGAGGGGGGGTATTATTACTGTTCTATAACAGCTATATACCTAGAGGGGCTAAGTACCTCTATTATTATGGCCTATACTAGTTATATTAATTAGTATATTTCCCCTTATGCTCTGTCCTTATTATAGATACTAATTCTACTCTCTTTTAAAGTTCCCTGCTAGTGCTCTTATAGCTACTAACACTATTATTACTACCTAGGTAGCCCTTAAGGTCACCTACCCTTATGTTACTAGGCTTATCCTAGAGGTTATCATCTACATAGCTTAGGCTTTTTAGGCTTAGGTTACTATAGATAGCAGTCCTCTATCATGTGGGGCTGCCCCTGCATTAGTGCCTATTACTATTACTAGCTCCCTAACCCCCCCTTTCATGTCTATGCCTGGGTCTCTAATAGCCCCACCTGCCCTAGCAGGTATCTGGGCTGCTATAGTATAGTTCTTTTCTAGGTAAGTAGGGTCTATGCTCTTCTAGCTATACTAGTATTAGGCTAACTATATTATATAGACTATAATTACTCCCCCTTCAGGGGTTAAGCTATTCTATTATTTCTTATTTATACTATAGGCGCGGCCTTTAGGCCTTTTTTTTAATTAATAAAGTTCTCCTGGTTGACTATCTACTCTGGCTTATAGACTTTATAAACTACTTATAGGCTTTAGTATCTTTAACATGCTTATAGGGTTCTTATATATTATGCTTATCTTCCTATCCATACTAATAGATAAGGTATTAATCTTTATTATGCACTTTTTAATATCTTAGGATAGTATTTATTTCCTATTCTTTACTATCTTTAATAATTATAGGCCCTGGGTGCAGTGCTTACTTAGTATTTCTCTTATAAGGCTTAAGTAGTAATATATGGAATATATTATATATCTTCTATAATTTAGGTAAGTATAGTCTATATACTTATTTACCCTATTTCTCTGTGATCTAGAATAAGCTAAGTAATCTATTTATAAGCTTCTGGTTTAGTCTTAGGATAGTAATGTTCTTTGCTCTTAGTATAATATAGTTATTAATATTTAGTAATATCTTAGTATATTTCTTATTATACTACTTCTTTATCTACTTCTTTAATTTTGCAAGTAGGATGTATAGTTTTATGTGATTTTTATCTAGTTCTCTTACCTTATCTACTATAGTAGGTGCTTTTATATCTTTTAGGGCTAGTATATTAATCTGTAGGTTTGCCTTAAAACCTATAAATATAAAGTATAGTAATATACCCAGCACACTATATATTATATTATTATAGATAAACTGCACTATTAGTAGCCATCTAGTCTAGTTATCTTATATCTAGCTAATATATGCTTATAGATAGTACTCTAGGACCTGGTTTATATGTTCTATTTACTTATTAGTCTATAGGTAAAAGGCTATTAATAGCCTTCTATGTGCTTCTAGGCAGTAGCAGAGTGTTAACTAGAATATGCTAGTAAATAGGCTACCCCTATCTAATATAAGGTTCTCTAGCATGCCTAGTAGTAGTATAACCTTTTTATAGAATATTTCTACTAGCTATATTATGTTAATGTCCTTCCTTATTAGGATATAGAGTAAGTATTTTATATAGAGATTAATAACTACTATTACTATATCATATACCTTCCCCTACTATTTAGATGGTGGGAGGCCTGTAATAAAGTCTATACTTACCTACTATACTATTTTTATAGGAGTAGGTAGTAGTTCTAGCTTACTATAAGGCTTATACCTATATACTATAATTCTTTAGTAGATATTATACTCCTTAACATACACCTTAATATCTTATACTAACTTACACTAAAAGTATCTATACTTAATGCTTTCTAAGGTGTATCTATGCTAGTGATGACCCCCCTATAGATTATTATAGTTTATTCTTATTATCTCCATGCATAGTGCTGCAGACTTTAGCATATAGA
The DNA here is from genome assembly GCA_014250555.1 of Aspergillus oerlinghausenensis. Taxonomy (NCBI): domain Eukaryota; kingdom Fungi; phylum Ascomycota; class Eurotiomycetes; order Eurotiales; family Aspergillaceae; genus Aspergillus; species Aspergillus oerlinghausenensis. Next base: position 35,451 of record JAAKEQ010000094.1, read on the forward strand.
TATAGTTTCTATATTAAAGAAGTCTATCTTTAACCTTCTATTTTAAGTAACTTAGCTTATCTATGTTCCCTCCTTCTATATTAAGCAGTTTCTACTGTGTGAATGTATTAACATCTTAAATAATTTATAATAGATCTATTATAGCTATTAGGATGTCTATAGAGTAGGTTATCTTAGAGGTAAGCACCTTATATATATTACTCTATAGTACTAGGAGGTCTAGAACTCCTATAATACTAGTAGTATCTCTCTTATCTAATAGTGTATTCTGTCTGTGGGTAGTAGCTTCTATTTAAATATCTATAAGATGCTCCTAGTTTATCTCTTACACCCCCCTAAGCTATGCTATATATACTTATATTTCTCTTTATAGGAGGTATTTATCTAGTCTTAATAGCCCTACATATAGTTTATTTTATAATATTAGTAGTCATGGCAGGTCTGTATCTTTAATTTCTATTATTTCTATATAGTCTAGGTAATAACTAGGCACATCTATGGGGTTGCTAGCCCCTGGGTAATATTTAATTAAGAAATTAAATATAGATAGGTATTCTGCCTACCTTATCTAATATAGATTTAGCTTCTTTATTATTATAAAGTAGTATAAATTAGCATAGTTAGATAATACTAAGATAGGGAATCTACTCCCTTCTAGGTAGTGCCTCTACTATTTAAAGTACTCTATAATTACTAGTAGCTCTAAGTTATATATTTAGTAGTTCTTCTCTACTATAATAAGTTTCCTTAATTAGAAGGCTATTAGGTGCTATTCTACTCTAAATAGCTAGGTAAGCATACTAGTTATCACCTATTTTAATATATCTGTCTGTAGTTAAATCTGTAGTTTAGGGTTAAAATACTATAATATTAGTATAGTTATAAAGTATTACTTTAACTCCTTAAATACTTATAGTACCTCTTATATTAGTATAAATTATATAGTTTTATTATCCTTCTTTATTAGCTCTAATAGGGGTATAGTAATCTACAAGTATTTCTTAATAAATCTATAGTAAAAGTTTATAAAGCCTAGGAAGACTTATATCTCTCACATACTACATAGTATAGGCTAATCTTTAATAGTTTTAATTTACTTAGGTTCTATACACACTCTATGGATTCTAACTATAAAGCCTAGGAAATCCACTTCTTCTATATAGAATATATATTTACTAAGCTTAGTATATAGCTTAGCCTTCTATAGTTAATATAGAACTACTTATATATGCCTTTTATACTCCTTCTTATTCTAGGAATAGATTAATATATTATCTAGGTAGATAATATAGTATATATTAAGTAGGTTACTTAGTGTACTATTAATATAAGCCTAGAAGGTTGCTAGTGTGTTAACCAGTCTAAAGGGTATTACCTAATATTTATAGTACTTATATTATATTTAGAATATAGTCTTCTACTCATCACCTAGTTTAATCTAGATATAATAGTATGCATTATATAGGTCTAGCTATATAAAGATCTTTACTCTTAATAGCCTGTCTAGTATCTTACTAATTAGGGGTAGTAGGTAGTAGTTCTTAATAGTAATAGTATTTAGGCCTTAGTAGTTAATATATAATCATAGGCCACTATCTTTCTTTAGTATAAAAAGAATAGGTGCTCCTACAGGGCTTTTAGATTATTAAATCTAGCCTTTCTCTAGTACTTCCTTAATATATATCTTTAAGACCTTCAGCTCCATAGCAGAAAGGTTATATATTAGTCTAAATAGAGGTTACTTCCCTAGTTCTAGCTTAATAGCATGGTCATACTCTATATTTAGTATAAGTATATTAGCTTCCTTATCTAAAAAGATATCTATAAACTTATAGTATTATTCCAGAAGCACTAGTTTACCTATTAATAAGGTAAAGAATAAGAGCACCTCTCTATCTACTATCTCTTATAGGTAGATAATAAATATTATATTACCTATAAGAATGCCTTTTACATATTTATTAGGTAGTATAATTTCTAGCTTAGGTATGTTAGCTAGATCTTTATCAGCCTAATATTCCTATATATATTATATAAAATTAATTATCAGATTCACTACTACTAGCCATGGCCATCCTAAGATAAAGTCATGCCCTAGCATATCCACTGTGTGGAATTCTATTCTAATACTCTAGGCTATTCCCCGCGCATCTGTTACTATGATATAGAGATAAAACCTTCTATATGACATCACCTTTTAGCTATTAATGTTAGGTGCGGAAGACCTGTATGTAGTGAACTATGAGGGGTCATGTGGGTAGCATGTGACCCATGAAGATATTATCTCCGCTAAGGTGCGAGAGATGCTCACACCTTAGTGATTAGTTTAACTATAAAGGTATTACTACTACCACACTATCTATTATTTAATAGAGAGCATTCTATAGGTGCTCTCATAGTTCTAATTACTTTACCCATTAAGATAGCCTAGTAGGGAGCACTTTCACGCATTTTACTAAGTAAAATAATTACTACTAGGAGCACCCCTATTCCAAGGTAATTATGCACCTAATAAACTACTAATAATAGAAATATAATAGTAGATTAAGACATAAGCACTATCCTTAAGGCCCCTAAGCTAAGTAAAATTAGTAAATAGTAATCTCCCCTACTCTCTAGGGAAGATTATAAAGCTATATAAAAGTAAATTACTAAACTAGAGTAGATTAAGTATAATAATAAAATACTCTAAGAGCTTAATAAAACTATTAAATATATATAGTAAACCCTAGATATATAGAACTAATTAATTACACCACCCACATATACTACCCTAGATAAAACTATATAGAATATAACTAATAAACTAGCATCTATGAGTAGTAATATATAGATACCCCTTAGACTAAGATCTATGCTGCCTAGAATACCTGTAGATAATAATAATCCTAAGCTATTAGCCTATAATAATAACTCCTTAGATATAGATACTAAAACTATCCTAAAGGTCCTATTTACTATAGGCTTCTAATTTAAGAATATGTATAATTATACTAAGTTTATTAATAATATAATGGTATACTTTAAACAGTACTACTAATACTATACTAAAGGATACTAAAAAGTATAAGTAGTAGTTCCACTACTTACTAATAAGATACTTAGCTAATAGATAAGATACTAAGAATTACTACCTATGAAGTAGACATAGGAGTAACTCACCTAATTCCTACTAAAGTAAGTAAATAACCTAAAGACCCTAGCATGCTGTGTACTATAGAAGTATATAGATGCTAGGTAACTAGAAGCATAGATAGTAGCTAACTTTATAGTATATCTAGAGTAATAGGAATCTTAGCTTAGTATTAGCTATACTAATAAGTAGTGAAAAGCATAGCTCTAGATAAAGCTATACCCTAATATTTAAAGCAAGATCCTGACCTGCTAGATTATAGAAGATATCTCTTATGCTGGTTATATTAATGAAGTTACAGCTATTAAAAGAGAATTAACTAAGTATAATGAATATAAGGGCTACATACCCTAGAGAGCAGATATATTAGCCTGTGGTAGATATTAAGGAAGAGGCAGAGGCCTAGGCCTAAAGAAGCATAGCTTCTATAACTAAAAGAAATAGAACCCCAGAGAGGGTAGGAGCACTATTAAGTACTATAACTATGGTGGTAAGGGCTACATAGCAGCAAAATGCCTAAAGTATGTAAAGCATAATGTAGAGCTAAAAAACTAGATAGTCTAGTAATATGTATAGCAGCAGCACTAGGCCTAAGTAAGGGAACCATAGATACTACATCCCTAATACTTAACATAAAGATAGCTACAGAAGAACCTACTAGAAATATAGTAGGGAAGGATATTAGCTTACTCCTAGATATAGGAGTACAGGGAAACTTTATTAGCTAATGCTAGGTGAAAGAGAATCTATCACTATGAGTAACAGGCATACCTTACTAGATTAAGATAATTAATAGCTGAAAGGTGATATTATATGGAAGATTTCACCTCTATATCATAGTAATAGATGCACAGGGAATAGCCTAGAGCATTAGAATAGAATTCCATGCAGTGGATATGCTAGGGCATGATTTTATCTTAGGATGGCCATGGCTAGTAGTAGTAAATCTAATAATTAATTTTATGCAACATATATAGGAATATTAGGCTAATGAAGATCCACCTAACACACCTAAGCTAGAGATTATATTACCTAATAAATGTGTAAAAGGCATTCTTATAGGTAATATAATATTTATTATCTACCTATAAGAGATAGTGGATAGAGAGGTATTCTTATTCTTTACCTTATTAATAGGCAAACTAGTACTTCTAGAATAATACCATAAGTTCATAGATATCTTTTTAGATAAGGAAGCCAACATGCTTATACTAAATATAGAGTATAATCATACTATTAAGCTAGAACTAGGGAAGTAATCCTTATTCAGACTAATATATAACCTTTCTGCTATGGAGCTAAAGGTCTTGAAGACATATATTAAGGAAGCACTAGAGAAAGGCTGGATTTAATAATCTAAAAGCCCTGCAGGAGCACCTATCCTTTTTATACTAAAGAAAGATAGTAGCCTATAATTATATGTTAACTACTAAGGCCTAAATACTATTACTATTAAGAACCACTACCTACTACCCCTAATTAGCAAGACACTAGACAGGCTATCAGGAGTAAAGATCTTTATATAGCTAGACCTATATAACATATACCATTACATCCAGATCAAACCAGGTAATAAGTAGAAGACTATGTTCTGAATGTAATATAGGTACTATAAATATTAGGTAATACCCTTTAGACTGGTTAATACACTAGCAACCTTCTAGGCTTATATTAATAGTACACTAAGTAATCTACTTAATATATGCTATATTATCTACCTAGATAATATATTAATTTATTCCTAGAATAAGAAGGAGTATAAAAGGCATGTATAAGTAGTTCTATATTAACTACAGAAGGCTAAGCTATATGCTAAGCTTAGTAAATATATATTCTATATAGAAGAAGTGGATTTCCTAGGCTTTATAATTAGAATCTATAGAGTGCGTATGGAACCTAAGTAAATTAAAATTATTAAAGATTAGCCTATACTACACAGTATGTGAGAGATATAAATCTTCCTAGGCTTTGTAAACTTTTACTATAGATTTATTAAGAAATACTTGTAGATTACTACACCCCTATTAGAGCTAATAAAGAAGGATAATAAAACTATATAATTTATACTAATATAAGAGGTACTATAAGTATTTAAGGAGTTAAAGTAATGCTTTATAACTATATTAATACTATAGTATTTTAACCCTGAACTATAGATTTAACTATAGATAGATATATTAAAATAAGTAATAGCTAGTGTACTTACCTAGCTTTTTAGAGTAGAATAACACCTAATAGCCTTCTAGTTAAGGAAACTTATTATAGTGGAGAAGAACTATTAAATATATAACTTAGAGCTACTAGTAATTATAGAGTACTTTAAATAATAGAGGCACTATCTAGAAGGGAGTAGATTCCCTATCTTAGTATTATCTAATCATACTAATTTATGCTACTTTATAATAATAAAGAAGCTAAATTTATATTAGATAAGGTAGGTAGAATACTTATCTATATTTAATTTCTTAATTAAATATTACCCAGGGGCTAGCAACCCTGTAGATGTGCCTAGTCATTGCCTAGACTATGTAGAAATAATAGAAATTAAGGATATAGACCTGCTATAGCTGCTAATATTATAAAATAAACTACGCGTAGGGCTATTAAGACTAGATAAACACCTCCTATAAAGAGAAATATAAGCATGTGTGGCATAGCTTAGGGGGGTGTAAGAGATAAACTAGGAGTATCTTATAGATATCTAAATAGAAGCTGCTACCTATGGACAGAATGTACTATTAGATAAGAGAGATACTGCTAGTATTATAGGAGTTCTGGACCTCCTAGTACTATGGAGTAATATATATAAGGTACTTACCTCTAAGATAGCCTACTCTGCAGATATCCTAATAGCTATAGTAGATCTATTATAAATTATTTAAGATATTAATACATTCACATAGTAGAAACTACTTAATATAGAAGGAGGGAACACAGACAAGCTAAGTCACTTAAAATAGAAGGTTAAAGATAGACTTCTTTAATATAGAAACTATGTCTATGTGCTAAAGTCTGTAGCACTATATGCAGAGATAATAAGAACAAACTATAATAATCTATAGGGGGGTCATCACTAGTATAGATGCACCTTAGAAAGCATTAAGCATAGATACTTTTAGCATGAGTTAGTGCTAGGCTGGCCGTTGGGAAGGGAAGGGAAGGGAATGGGAAATCCTACTCTGGGTTCCCCTCCTATTTTGGGCTTAGGTATGGGAATCCTATCCTAAAATCTTTGTTCTGCAGGAGTCCCTAAAGGTTAGGGATAGGAAGGGAATCTTCTTCCCTTCCTATTTTCCCTATTACTAGGAATTCCCTTCCTATTAAAAATAAATAGGAAGGGAGTCCTATTAAATTTATCTAATATAATAGGGATCCCATCCTATTTTATATTATAATTAGGAATTCCCATCCTATTAAGAAAGTCTGATAGGACTCCTATTAGGAAATAGGAATCCCTATACTAGTCTCTATAGGGTAAGGTGCTATATAAGTTATAAGCATACTATGCTATTATAATCTTACTTATATCTAGTAAATAATAGAAGTAATAGTTAGAAGTAATAGTTAAGAAAGAAAAACTTTATTCTACTATCTATATCCACCTTTTACCTATGCAGGTAGTTAACTAATAATAACTATAGGAATATTTATAGGTATAACTTCCTCTTCTATTACCTTATTAAATTATAGACTTAGAGTAAAGGTAATTTCTACTATAGTAGATATATAATACTTCTCTATCTCCTGAGGTAAGATATCTTTAAACTTATTAAGAGAATACTTACTTATTAAGCTAGTATCTTTAAGATATAAAAGAGTATACTTTAGTATTATCACCCTTTTAATTATAGCACTATATATCTTTACTTATTAATAATAATATATATTATAACCTAGATTAAATACCCTCTCTACTAGGATACTAGTTAGAAAAGTAGAAAGCATATCCTTAGCTATCTTTATAATAGTTAGGTAATAGTCTTTTAGGTCTCTTTAATAGCTAAGAAGGTCCTTTCTAGGAATAGGTGGTGATGGAGGGTTATTAAGATAATATTTAATTTCTATAAGAGTTATTATTATTATATATTACTAATAGTTTATACTAAATATATTATTAAGATCCTAGAGAATAATAAGCATGACTATTACTAAGGACTATTATATACTAATCTTAATAATATTTATAGAATCCTTAGTTACTTCTTTCTATTACTTTAGCTTAAGATAGATATAATTATCCTAGTAATAAATAATAATCTCTTATCTATATTTAGCTTACTTATATACTATCTAGTTATTATTACTATATACTTATATCTAGTAAGTTAGGTTAAGAATAGCAGTTACTGTATATATCCTTCCCTATAGACTAGTAGTCTTTATATAATAGTCTCCTAGTTTATCTTTTATAGCTGAAATTATATTATTTAGAGATTCCTACTATTTAGATTTAATACAAGCCTCTTACTTAAGTTTCTTAAGATATTAAAAGAGTTCATTAAATACCTGCTAATTATAATAGATTATAATACCCTAAGAGATTAAGATTAACTCTATAAATTAATAGAAGGGGAGTAGTAAAATAATTAAATATTAAATCTACTTCTATTTAATATTAGATAGACCTAGAGCCTTTAACCTTAAATTCTTATTTAAGGTAGTCTAATTATTAATTAACTATCTAAGAAAGAGTACTTAGGTTACTATAGTAAAACTAGAGTTCTATTATATATAAATATCTTAAATTATTTAAAGAGGCTCTTTATAGTACTTTACTTATATAGATTAGAAATATTCACTCTACTATAGAGATATATTAATAGTATTTATAAGAATATAGATCTAGTTAAGGAAAATTATAAGTCTCTTCTTAACTATTACTAGAGACTATTATATACCTTCTAGAGGACTTTACTAAATAAATATAATTATTTAGAGATAGTTACCTTAATCTTACTATTATTATAAAAGTTATATACTTAATCATCCTTAGCCTCTAAATTAAAGCTCTTAATAATTTTCTTTATAACTAGCTAGATTATATAGGTAAGATATGATAGTATATTCTGTTCTAGTAACTAATAATAATAAGACTAAGTATAAAGGAGGTTAGCAAGGGCTAATACTATTATTTTATTATTTAAAGTATTATCTGTTATTATACTAAGGACTTAGGTATTAAGTTTAAACTCTATAAGTATATTATAAATAATAGAGCTAAGCATATAACTAGTATAAGCTTCTAATAATAATTAAAAGGCTAGAAGTACCTTCTTTTACTTCTAGGTAGTGATTATAAAAGACCTAATAACTATAATAAATATAATATTATTAGGGCTTATCTAGTAGTCAAAGGTAATAGAAATCTTCTATATATCTAGTAGATTAGTAAGTAGATTAGTTAAAACCTGCTTATAGTGATTATTAACTAGTATCTATATCTTTATTCTCTAAGGTATTGTAATATTAGGCTAAAAGATTTATAGAAGTATTCTAAATAATTTATTCTTAATTATATAGAAGGAGAGGTTTAAGGAGATAATAGTATTAATAAT
>JAAKEQ010000095.1:0-43415 GCA_014250555.1 Aspergillus oerlinghausenensis
GTATTATAACTTAATAGATATAGATATATATATAGCAGAACTAGAAATATCTAGTATTAACTATATTAATTATAGTTTTATATTCTTATCTAGTAATACCCTACATACTTATATACTAACTTATAAAGTATCTAAAGCTAAGTCTTATTATCTAGACCTAGTAATACCTATTATCTACTTTATTATAACCCTAACTAAGGATATTCCTAGACTAAAATTCTAAAATTAGAAATATATAATTATATAAGCCTATCTAGTATAATTAAACTCTACTATATTAATTTACCTTAATACTGGCTATGCTATAATAATTATTAATAAGTAGTTTCTACTATATTATATATATATAATTAAGATCCTTAACTACCCTATATCTATACTAGTTAAAGGTATATCTAATAGCTTTATTAGTATATACTTTATTATTATTCTACTATCTTTTCTAGTAATAGTTAATAATAAGCCTATACTAATATATATTTAATATAAGGCTTATATTATATAAGGCCTAAAGATAAATATACTTATTAAAATTAATATACTTACTATAGAAGGCTTTTTTATTAACTTTACCTTATATATAGCTATTATAGTATTATATAATAATATTATTATTCTTATTATTATTACTTCTAAGTAAAATTACTATATAGCACTATAGCCTATCTACTCTAATAAGAAAATTATAGTTTAATTACAGTAAAAGATCTATATTCCTCTCTAATAAAAGATATCTAAGGACCTACCTAAAGATAGAGACTATCTATTTAAGCTACTCTAGTATTATAGCTTAGTATTTTTTATACTTATAGTTAATATAAACTTCTCTTATATTATAGTAGTTAACCTAATATAGTAGCTAATCACTATTAATAATAGAGTAAGGATTAGACTACTATCTAAGATAGATATAATTAATATATAATATATATAACTAGAGAAAGAATAGCAAGCTATTATTAAACTATAAATTATTAAGTAATATAAAGTAATAAAACTTACTAAACTAGATCTATATATAGCTATATATAATAAACCTAAGTAATATTAGTAAATTATCCTAATTAATAATAATCTAAAATAGTAAACTAAACTCTCTAATAATATAATTATCTATAAGAATAATTACATACTTAATATACTACACCTAGTCCTTATGGAATTTCTAGATATATAGATAAATACTAACTTTATTAATATCCCTAAAGATAAGTAGATATAAATACTAATAAAAGATAGATAGGAAGACTATCTATAAAAAAGCTTAAAAAAATACCCTATAAATTAATAAGATAAAGATATTATAGATAAAGTATTTAATAGATTATATTAAACTAGCTATATAGCCTTCCCTAAGAACTATATACTATTTAGTTATCTAGTGTTTATTATATAGTAAATAACTATAGAGGATAGTAAAGAGAAATTAAAACCCTAAGTTATTATAGATAATTATACTCTTAACTAGGAAGTAATACCTAATATATATCTACTACTATCCTAGGAAGAAATACTATTATTAATATCTAGTATAAAATATATTACTATTATTAATATAATATAATTCTTTTACTAATAGTAAATCTACCTATTAGCTTATAAGTACATCATAGTCATATTTTATTAAGAATAGGAATACTTTAAGGTATACTCTTAGAGGCCAGGCTAGCTGGCAGATGGCCCTTCTTTGTTCTAGGGCTGTCAGCCTCAGCTAGCTAGGCTTCTAAGCACCTTACCCATAGCTTTTACTAGTAGTTAGTTAGATAGCCTTACTATCTATATTCATTCCCTTTGCTTTTTATAAGGTTATAAGCCCTCCTCTTCTTATATTTTATTTATTTTATATTAGTTTTAATCCCTCTTTCTAGATCTCTTTAATTTTACCTTTTTTAATATATTTTATAATAAGTTTATATACTTTTTCATGATTCTATATAGTTTTATATAACTAATTTAGAAGCTAAAGAAAATTATCTCTATTTACTAGGAGCTTTCTAAGAAGAAGGACTAATAAGGGAGAGAACTTAGCTAGTTCTATATTTAAGTCTAAATTAATATAATAAGATAATAATAGATAGAATAAAATACCCCTTTCCTCCCCTATAAATATAGGCAGTAAAGCTAGATAATAATTTAATATTTATCTTACTAGCTAGCCTTATAAAGAACCTATAATTATATAAAGATTATAAGATTTAGACTTATATAGTAAAGGCTTAGCTAGATCTTTATAAATTTAATAATCTTATTAATAAATTAATACTCTAGCCTAAAGTAATAAATCTAAAGTATAAAGTATAGAGAAAGATATCTAAGCTTATATAAAATTAGCTTATTAACTAGGTAAGAGATGATATTCTTAATATACTATAAATAATAATAATTCTAATAGAATATACTAATAATATATAGAATATAATTTAAAGTATTATATTAGGCTATAGCTACTTAGAAGCTAGAGCTAATTTTAAAATAATAATATAAATAAAGAGATCTAACTTTATAATAATTACCTAATATATTAATATATTTAGGGACTATATAGATATATATAAATAGCTAGATATACTACTTATACCCTATATAGTAATACTTTTAATAATAAATAAGTTATTAAAGGAGATTCTATCTTAGTATAATACTATAAAATATATATTTACTAAAGATTCTTCTAAGAGCCTTAAGAAGTATAATTTCTATAAGTATTATATATTAGCTATTAATAAAGAGAATAAGTATAAGATAGCTTTTAGAGCTAAAGATTAAGTATCTTTATCCTCTTCTTCTTTATAGAATAAGTAATCTAGTTAAGTAAATTAATTAAGTTAATCTAACTAATTAAAATTAATAAATTAGAATTAATTAATAAAGTAGAAAATCTTCCCTCCCCTAAGAAAGAGTTATATAAAATATATATATAAATAGAGGCAGTAAGATAAATATAATAATTAAGAAAACTATATATATTATTATCTATCTACCTATAGGCCTCCTATATACTATTATCTTATAGATAAAAAGCCTTTATAGTAGAACCCTAGTCTAGATATCTAGTATTAGAGACCACTAAGAAGGGGAAATCAGAATTAGATAAATATAGCTTATTTAGCTACTTAAATTCCAGATAAATATACTAATATTATGGTGGCTTGCAATCGATTGTATGGTATTTCATTTTTTCATTCATCCTCTCCAGTATATCTATACCAGAGGTAGATAAGCAAGATAAACAACTGACATGCTCACGTGTTATATAATATATAGAGGCCACTAAAAAATATAGTATCCTTACTATAGGAAAGGTAAAGTAAAGGGAATATAAGTAAGTAGTCTAAATAAATAAGTAAATATATAGAGATAGCTATCTAGTAAAATAAGTAAATAAGTAAGTAAAGGGAATAGTAATCTAGATAAATAAGTAAATATACTAGTTAAAAAATACTAGATATATATCTTTAGTGCTATTAGTTTCCTTAAGAGTATCTATAATATATTTTCTTTCTTTTATAATAAGGGTCTAATAATTAATGCTACTAGATAATAGGGCCTTTTAGTTTATCTTACTTTAGGTAAAATACTATTACTTAATTCTATAGAGGGCCTTTACTATATTATTAGTAAATATTAAATCTTTTATATAGCCTATAGCTCTAGTAAGTATGTACTAGAGGGCTAGGGCTAGTTTTCCCTATAAATATATATTAAGGTCTTTAGTAATCTATGTAGTTCTTAATTTCTTTAGGGTTAGTACCTAAGTAGACTAGTCTAGGTTAATATCATCTAGGAGGTTATATTTCTTAAGTAGGTCCTTATTATCTATAGGTGTAGTTATATCTTATAATATATATTATTATATAACCTAGTTAAGGTATATAGATAGGTATGTAGGTAGGGTGATCTTATTATTATTTAGTTTATCCTCTAAGTTACTAATATTCCTAAAATATATATATTTCTTACCTTTAGAAGTTATACTTTATGTTTATACCTTTATAAGATTAGTAATAGTATTATTAATAGCTATAATTACTATATTTAGGTCTTATAGTTACTATAGAATATAAAGTAGTAGGGGTGGGCTATAGCTTCTATTCTATTACTAAAGGTAGATAGACTATATAACTAGTATTATAGAGTTACTATAGTAAAATATATTATATTTATTATTATCTTTTTTATACTTTTCCTACTTTACCTATATATATATCTTTACTATAGTATCTTTATTATAGGGTAGTAGGTCCTATTTATAGATTATTTTAAGTAATTTAACTTCCTAGTTATGCTAGTTATTCTAGAATTTAATTATCTTTAGTTTATAATTACTATATATAGCCTCTAGCTAACTAATTTAGTCCTTAAATAATATCTTAGCTAATTTAAGGTGCTTAATTTTATTCTTATATAGTAGATAGAGATTATAATCCTTTACTATAATAATTTTTCTAGATACTTTATATATTTTATATTAAGGTGTGTATATTTTAGCTTATAAGAATACTATTATATATACTAGATAATAGTAGGCTTTATAGGTATCTAAGTAACTATATAGAAGGTCCTTAATTATACTAACTACTATTATTAGGGGTTTTTTATTATTAAATTTTAGTACTAATAGTAGTAGTAATATAAGATAGAATATAGAGAAGTTAATATTAATATACTACTTATTAGGTATAAATATAAATAGGTTATAGTTATAGTCCTATACTACTTTCTATATATTAGTAATTTTCTTTATAGCTATAGCTTTAAGGTTTAGTATATTTATAATTACTTTACCTACTATAGTTATAGCTAGGGTTACTTTAGGTTTAGAGGGGGTGTATTTTATGCCTATATTATTATCTATAGATAATTTATCTATAAGTAATTATATTTTAGGAGTAGGGGGAGTTATATAAGGATTAGGGTTATTTATAAATAGATACTACTTACTAGGGAGAATATAGTTAATAAGAATAATATAGTTAAATAATACTTCCTTAATTTTATTATAGAAGTAGTTAATATATTAATAAAGTAGTATATCTAGGGATTTAGCTAGTAATTTAGTATGTTATACTATAGGTGAAGATTTAATTATTAGATCTAGGGAAGACATATAATAGAGGTGTAGATAGATATATTAGGAGAAAGGTATAGGAGAGGAAGTAAGAAAGGTATAGAAGAGAAAGTAAGAAGATAATAAGGAAAGATATATATAATAGTATTTACTATTATTAGTTAAATAATAATAAATAAATAGTGTTTATAGTAATTTAGTAAATAGATAAAGAAGCTAAGCTTAAGTAATAACTAATAAGGTATTATAGTATTACTAAATATAGAATAAAGAATATGCTTTAATAGATAGATTAGTAATAGATATATTTTAAGGTGGTATAGCTATATTATAGCCCTTTAATAGTCCTTAAATTCCTTAATAAGATCCTAGTGTGAGAGCACCTATAGAATGCTCTCTATTAAATAGTGGATAGCATGGTAGTAGTAATACCTTTATAGTTAAACTAATTACTAAGGTATAAGCATCTCTTATACCTTAGTAGAGATGATATCTTTATGGGTTATATACTACCCATATGACCCCTTATAGTTCACTATATATAGGTCTTCTGTGCCTAATAGTTATCTCCCTCCTTTATATACTATATCCCTATAGCCAGAGGTTGATTATAACATCTCTTTTTATTATATAAACTACGCCTCCTTATTAGTTAGGTTAGATAGTAGATATTATCATTACTCTACTACTTTTATTAGTATAGGTTAGTAATATTATTACTAACTAATATATTACTTATTTTAGTAAATACTATTATATAGTAATTTAATCTTATTATCTTATCTATAGTAAATATATTTAAATAGCTTTACTTATTACTTACTAGTATAATATAGTAGCTATAGGTACTTCTAGCTTTATAGATATATAGATATTTTCTTTCCCTTCTTCTCCCTCTTTAGTAATATTAAATTTATTATTTATAAGTAATCTTTTCTATTCTTCTTTACTATATACTTCTTTATTATTTATATAATTATCTTTACTATTATAAGATCTATATCTCCTTCTTTCTATAAGTGTACATAGTTACTAGTTCTCTTATTATAGGTTAATATAATTTACTTATATTTATATAATTATATAATTACTCTAATAAAGTATACATAACTCCTAGTATAAAGATAGCTTCTAGTTATTACTTAGGGGTTTCTTTTCTTATTATTTTATTATTTCTTAAGCAGGGGTGTATTTACTCTTTATTTTATAATAGATTTTAGTATTCTATAGCTTTTATCTTTAATTTAGCTAGGATTCCTATAATATCTATAATAGTTAGCTTATTCCCTTTATTTATATTTTCTTTATTATATCTCTTTACTTTATCTTATATATTTAATACTCTTTATAGCTTTATTCATATTATTTTCTTTAATTTAGTACTCTTCTAGGTATATTTTCTTTATTTTCTTTCTATATTAATAGCTATTAGCCTTATTAGCTTATAAATATATTAGATCTCTTGCTATATTTACTAGAATTTAGATAAATACTAACTTTATATTTAGAAATATAGTTAATAACTATTCCTATAGCTCTACCACCTGCCATACCTGTATTACTTACTAGGCTACTACTTCTACTACTATTATTACTACTACTCCTACTCCTGCTTATAGCTGCTAGGGTTACCCTCCTAGTTATAGGTATATTACTACTTATGCTGGTTATAGGTATAGTATGTCTTATAGCTAGGGGGGCACCCTAGTTAGTATTATTATTACTATCCCTATTTTTACTATACTACTACTACTACTACCACCTCCTACTACCTTATTATCTACCCCCCCCCTTAGTCTGGGCTATGCTCCTATTAAGAAGTATTATTACTAGTGCCTATAGGTACCTAGCTAGGGTAGGGGGGTGCTATTATTATTCTATAATAGCTATATACCTAGAGGGGCTAAGTACCTCTATTATTATAGCCTATACTAGCCATGCTAATTAGTATATTTCTCCTTATACTTTATCCTTATTATAGATACTAATTCTACTCTCTTTTAAAGTTCTCTACTAGTACTCTTATAGCTGCTAATACTATTATTACTATCTAGATAGCCCTTAAGGTTACCTACTCTTATATTACTAG
This sequence comes from Aspergillus oerlinghausenensis, assembly GCA_014250555.1. Classification (NCBI taxonomy): domain Eukaryota; kingdom Fungi; phylum Ascomycota; class Eurotiomycetes; order Eurotiales; family Aspergillaceae; genus Aspergillus; species Aspergillus oerlinghausenensis. The sequence continues at coordinate 7,158 of JAAKEQ010000095.1, forward strand.
GCTTACCCTAAAGGCTATTATCTATATAGCTTAGGCCTTTCAGGCTTAGATTACTATAAATAATAGTTCTTTACTATATAGGGCTACCCCTATATTAGTGCCTATTACTACTACTAGCTCCCTAACCCCCTCTTTTATATCTATACCTAGGTCTCTAATAGCCCTGCCTGCCCTAGTAGGTATCTAGGCTACTATAGTATAGTTCTTTTCTAGGTAAGTAGGGTCTATGCTCTTCTAGCTATACTAGTATTAGGCTAATTATATTATATAGACTATAATTACTCCCCCTTTAGGGGTTAAGCTATTCTATTATTTCTTATTTATGCTATAGGTATAGCCTTTAGGCCTTTTTTAATTAATAAAGTTCTCCTAGTTAATTATCTACTCTAGCTTATAGACTTTATAAACTACTTATAGGCTTTAGTATCTTTAATATACTTATAGGGTTCCTATATATTATACTTATCTTCTTATCTATACTAATAGATAAGGTATTAATCTTTATTATATACTTTTTAATATCTTAGGATAGTATCTATTTCCTATTCTTTACTACCTTTAATAATTATAGGCCCTAGGTATAATACTTACTTAGTATTTCTCTTATAAGGCTTAAGTAGTGATATATAAAATATATTATATATCTTTTATAATTTAGGTAAGTATAGTCTATATACTTATTTACCTTATTTCTTTATAATCTAGAATAGGCTAAGTAATCTACTTATAAGCTTCTAGTTTAATCTTAGGATAATAATATTCTTTACTCTTAATATAATATAGTTATTAATATTTAGTAATATCTTAGTATATTTCTTATTATACTACTTCTTTATCTACTCCTTTAATTTTATAAGTAGGATGTGTAGTTTTATATAATTTTTATCTAGTTCTCTTACCCTATTTACTATAGTAGGTGCTTTTACATCTTTTAGGGCTAGTATATTAATCTATAGGTTTACCTTAAAATCTATAAGTATAAAGTATAGTGATATACCTAGCATACTATATATTATATTATTATAGATAAACTATGCTATTAGTAGCTATCTAGTCTAGTCATCTTATATCTAGCTAATATATGCTTATAGATAGTACTCTAGGACCTGGTTTATATATTTTATTTACCTATTAGTCTATAGGTAAAAGGCTATTAATAGCCTTCTATATACTTCTAGGTAGTAGCAGAGTATTAACTAGAATATACTAGTAAATAGGCTATCTCTATCTAATATAAGGTTCTCTAGCATGCCTAGTAGTAGTATAATCTTTTTATAGAATATTTCTACTAGCTATATTATATTAATATCCTTCCTTATTAGGATATAGAGTAAGTATTTTATATAGAGATTAATAATTATTATTACTATATTATATACCTTCCCCTGCTATTTAGATAGTAGGAGGCCTATAATAAAGTCTATACTTACCTACTATACTACTTTTATAGGAGTAGATAGTAGTTCTAGCTTACTATAAGGCTTATACCTATATACTATAATTCTTTAGTAGATATTACACTCCTTAATATATACCTTAATATCTTATACTAACTTATACTAAAAGTATCTATACTTAATACTTTCTAAGGTATGTCTATACTAGTAATAACTACTCTATAGATTATTATAATTTATTCTTATTATCTCCATGTGTAGTGCTGTAGACTTTAGTATATAGATATAGTTTCTATATTAAAGAAGTCTATCTTTAACCTTCTATTTTAAGTAACTTAGCTTATCTGCATTCCCTCCTTCTATATTAAGTAGTTTCTACTATATAAATATATTAATATCTTAAATAATTTATAATAGATCTACTATAGCTATTAGGATGTCTATAGAGTAGGCTATCTTAGAGGTAAGTACCTTATATATATTACTCTATAGTACTAGGAGGTCTAGAACTCCTATAATACTAATAGCATCTCTCTTATCTAATAGTATATTCTATCTATAGATAGTAGCTTCTATTTAGATATCTATAAGATACTCCTAGTTTATCTCTTACACCCCCCTAAGCTGTGCTATGTATGCTTATATTTCTCTTTATAGGAGGTATTTATCTAGTCTTAATAGCCCTATATATAGTTTATTTTATAATATTAGTAGCCATAGCAGGTCTATATCCTTAATTTCTATTATTTCTATATAGTCTAGGTAATGACTAGGCATATCTACAGGGTTACTAGCCCCTAGATAATATTTAATTAAGAAATTAAATATAGATAAGTATTCTACCTACCTTATCTAATATAGATTTAGCTTCTTTATTATTATAAAGTAGCATAAATTAGTATAGTTAGATAATACTAAGATAAGGAACCTACTCTCTTCTAGGTAGTACCTCTACTATTTAAAGTACTCTATAATTACTAATAGCTCTAAGTTATATATTTAATAGTTCTTCTCTACTATAATAAGTTTCCTTAACCAGAAGGCTATTAGATACTATTCTACTCTAAATAGCTAGGTAAGTATACTAGCTATTACCTATTTTAATATATCTATCTATAGTTAAATCTATAGTTTAGGGTTAAAATATTATAGTATTAGTATAGTTATAAAGCATTACTTTAACTCCTTAAATACTTATAGTACCTCTTATATTAGTATAAATTATATAGTTTTATTATCCTTCTTTATCAGCTCTGATAGGGGTATAGTAATCTATAAGTATTTCTTAATAAATCTATAGTAAAAGTTTATAAAGCCTAGGAAGACTTATATCTCTTATATACTATATAATATAGGCTAATCTTTAATAGTTTTAATTTACTTAGGTTCCATGCATACTCTATAGATTCTAACTATAAAGCCTAGGAAATCTACTTCTTCTATATAGAATATATATTTACTAAGCTTAGTATATAGCTTAGCCTTCTATAGTTAATATAGAACTACTTATACATGCCTTTTATGCTCCTTCTTATTCTAGGAATAGATTAATATATTATCTAGGTAGATAATATAGCATATATTAAGTAGGTTACTTAGTATACTATTAATATAAATCTAAAAGATTACTAGTATATTAACTAGTCTAAAGGGTATTACCTAATATTTATAGTACCTATATCATATTTAGAATACAGTCTTCCACTCATTACCTAGTTTAATCTAGATATAATAGTATATATTATATAGGTCTAGCTATATAAAGATCTTTGCTCCTAATAGCCTGTCTAGTATCTTACTAATTAGGGGTAGTAGGTAGTAGTTCTTAATAGTAATAGTATTTAGACCTTAGTAGTTAATATATAATTATAGGCTACTATCTTTCTTTAGTATAAAAAGGATAGGTGCTCCTGCAGGGCTTTTAGATTATTAAATCTAGTCTTTCTCTAGTGCTTCCTTAATATATATCTTTAAGATCTTTAGCTCTGTAGTAGAAAGATTATATATTAGTCTAAATAGGGGTTACTTCCCTAGTTCTAGCTTAATAGCATGGTTATGCTCTATATTTAGTATAAGTATATTAGCTTCCTTATCTAAAAAGATATCTATAAACTTATAGTATTATTCTAGAAGTACTAGTTTACCTATTAATAAGGTAAAGAATAAGAGCACCTCTCTATCTACTATCTCTTATAGGTAGATAATAAATATTATATTATCTATAAGAATACCTTTTATATATTTATTAGGTAATATAATCTCTAGCTTAGATATATTAGGTGGATTTTTATTAGCCTAATATTCCTATATATATTATATAAAATTAATTATTAGATTTACTACTACTAGCTATAGCCATCCTAAGATAAAATTATACCCTAGCATATCTACTATATAGAATTCTATTCTAATACTCTAGGCTATTCCCTACATATCTATTACTATAATATAGAGGTGGAATCTTCTATATAATATTACCTTTTAGCTATTAATCACCTTAATCTAGTAAGGTATACCTATTACTTATAGTAATAGATTCTCTTTCACCTAGTATTAGCTAATAAAGTTTCCCTATACTCCTATATCTAAGAGTAAGCTAACATCCTTCCCTACTATATTTCTAGTAGGTTCTTCTATAGCTATCTTTATATTAAGTATTAGGGATATAGTATCTATAGTTCCCTTACTTAGGCCTAGTACTACTACCATGCATATTACTAGACTATCTAGTTTTTTAGCTCTATATTATACTTTATGTACTTTAGGTATTTTACCACTATATAGCCCTTACTACTATAGTTATAGTACTTAATAGTGCTCCTACCCTCTCTAGGGTTCTATTTCTTTTAGTTATAGAAGCTATACTTCTTTAGGCCTAGGCCTCTGCCTCTTCCTTAATATCTATTATAGGCTAATATATCTACTCTCTAGGGTATGTAGCCCTTATATTTATTATACTTAGTTAATTCTCTTTTAATGGCTATAACTTTATTAATATAACTAGTATAAGAGATATCTTCTATAATCTAGTAGGTTAGGATCTTACTTTAAATATTAGGGTATAGCTTTATCTAGAGCTATATTTTTTACTACTTATTAGTATAGCTAATACTAAGCTAGGATTCCTATTACTCTAGGTATACTATAAAGTTAGCTACTATCTATACTTCTAGTTACCTAGTATCTATATACTTCTATAGTGCATGATATACTAGGGTCTTTAGGTTATTTACTTACTTTAGTAGGAATTAGGTAAGTTACTCCTATATCTACTTTATAAATAGTGATTCTTAGTGTCTTATCTATTAGCTAAGTATCTTATTAGTAAGTAGTAGAACTACTACTTATACTTTTTAATATCCTTTAGTATAGTATTAGTAGTACTATTTAAAGTATACTATTATACTATTAATAAACTTAGTATAATTATATATATTCTTAAATTAGAAGCCTATAGTAAATAAGATATTTAGGATAGTTTTAGTATCTATATCTAAGGAGTTATTATTACAGGCTAATAGCTTAGGATTATTATTATCTATAGGTGTTCTAGGTAGTATAGATCTTAGTCTAAGGGGTATCTATATATTATTACTTATAGATACTAATTCATTAGTTATATTCTATATAATTTTATCTAGGGTAGTATGTGTAGGTGGTATGATTAATTAGTTCTATATATCTAGGGTTTACTATATATATTTAATAGTTTTGCTAAGCTCTTAGAGTATTTTATTATTATACTTAATCTACTCTAGTTTAGTAATTTACTTTTATATAGCTTTATAATCTTCCTTAGAGAGTAGGGGAGATTATTATTTACTAATTTTACTTAGCTTAGGGGCCTTAGGGGTAGTATTTATATCTTAATCTATTATTATATTTCTATTATTAGTAGTTTATTAGGTGCATAATTACCTTAGAATAGGGGTGCTCCTAGTAGTAACTATTTTACTTAGTAAAATATATAAAAGTACTCTCTACTAGGCTATCTTAATAGGTAGAGTAATTAGAACTATAAGAGCATCTATAGAATACTCTTTATTAAATAGTAGATAGTATGGTAGTAGTAATACCTTTATAGTTAAACTAATTACTAAGATATAAGCATCTCTTGCACCTTAGTAGAGATAATATCTTTATAGGTCATGTGCTACCTATATGACCCCTTATAGTTCACTACATACAGGTCTTCCGCGCCTAACACCTAGGCATGGTTAAGGTCCTTATTATTAAGCTATATATTCTTATAGTTCTTATATCCTAACTATTTAACTAGGTATTATATCTTTACCTTTCTATCTTTTATTTTATATATATACTTAGTAATAATATACTTAAGCTTATATTCCTCTTAGTCTTTAACTTATACTAGGCCTGGCTTATCTGGCAAGGGATGGTTAAATAGATCTTAGCCTAAGGGGTATAACTCTAGATTTATAATAGATACCACTAGGTAGATGTGCTAAGTATTTAGTATTTTTAGCTTATAGGCTAAGGGGCCTATATATTATATAATATTAAATAGACCTATATACTAGTTACTATACTTTATAGATATAGCTTTAGGGATTATATATCTCTTATATAGTTTTAGCAGGACTTTATCCCCTAGGTTAAATATTATAGGCTTATATAATTTATTATACTACCTCTTTATAATAATTACTACTAATTTTAGTGTCTTAACTATATTAATATAAGCTTTAAAGCTTTAGATTTTTCCTTTACTATATAATCTAAGGGCTATTAGTTTTAGTAGTATTATGCTATATATTAGCTAGTGAGTAGAAAATCTAGTAAATAAATTATAATAACTATTTAATATTACCTATAATTATAGTAATACTTTTAGCTATTCTTTATAGTTACTCAGGGTAGAGATAGCTATGGTAGCTTGCAATCGATTGTGTGGTATTTCATTAGTTAGTTGATGATCTCTAGTATATCTATACTAGAGGTGGATAAGTAAGATAGACAACCAACATACTCACATATTATATAATATATAGGGGCTACTGAAAAATATAGTATCCTTACTATAGGAAAGGTAAAGTAAAGGGAATATAAGTAAGCAGTCTAGATAAATAAGTAAATATATAGAGATAGTAGTCTAGTAAAATAAGTAAATAAGTAAGTAAAGGGAATATAAGTAAGTAGTCTAGATAAATAAGTAAATAAGCTAGTTAAAAAATACTAGATATATATCTTTAGTACTATTAGTTTCCTTAAGAGCATCTATAATATATTTTCTTTCCTTTATAGTAAGGGCCTAATAATTAATACTATTAAATAATAGGGCCTTTTAGTTTATCTTACTTTAGATAAAATACTATTATTTAATTCTATAGAGGGCCTTTACTATATTATTAGTAAATATTAAGTCCTTAGTATAGCCTATAGCTCTAGTAAGTATGTACTAGAGGGCTAGAGCTAGTTTCCTTTATAGGTATATAGTAAGGTCTTTAGTAATATATATAGTTCTTAATTTTTTAAGGGTTGCTAGCTAAGTAGTCTGGTTTAGGTTAATATTCTTTAGGAGGTTATATTTCTTAAGCAGGTCCTTATCATCTATAGGTATAGTTATATTCTATAATATATATTATTATATAACCTAGTTAAGGTATATAGATAGGTCTATAGGTAGGGTAATTTTATTATTATCTAGCTCTTCCTCTAAGTTACTAATATTTCTAAAATATATATACTTCTTACCTTTAGAAGTTATACTTTATATTTATATCTTTATAAGGTTAGTAATAGTATTATTAATAGCTATAATCACTATATTTAGGTCTTATAGTTACTATAGAATATAAAGTAATAGGGGTGGGCTATAGCTTCTATTCTATTACTAGGGGTAGATAGGCTATATAACTAGTATTATAGAGTTACTATAGTAAAATATATTATATTTATTATTATCTTCTTTATATTTTTCCTACTTTACCTATATATATATTTTTACTATAGTATCTTTACTATAGGGAGGTAGGTCCTATTTATAGATTATTTTAAGTAATTTAACTTCCTAGTTATACTAGTTATTCTAGAATTTAATTATCTTTAGTTTATAATCACTATATATAGCCTCTAGCTAACTAATTTAGTCCTTAAATAATATCTTAGCTAATTTAAGGCACTTAATTTCAGTCTTATATAGTAGATAGAGATTATAATCCTTTACTATAATAGTTTTTCTAGATACTTTATATATTTTATGCTAGGGTGTATATATTTTAGCTTATAAAAATATTATTATATATACTAGATAATAGTAGGCTTTATAGATATCTAAGTAACTATATAGAAGGTCCTTAATTATACTAACTACTATTATTAGGGGTTTTTCATCATTAAATTTCAGTACTAATGGTAGTAGTAATATAAGGTAGAATATAGAGAAATTAATATTAATATACTACTTATTAGGTATAAATATAAATAGGTTATAGTTATAATCCTATACTACTTTCTATATATTAGTAATTTTCTTTATAGCTATAGCTTTAAGATTTAATATATTTATAATTACTTTACCTACTATAGTTATAACTAGGGTTACTTTAGGTTTAGAGAGGGTATATTTTATGCTTATATTATTATCTATAAATAATTTATCTATAAGTAATTATATTTCAGGAGTAGGGGGAGTTATATAAGGTTTAGGGTTATTTATAAATAGATACTACTTACTAGGGTAAATATAATTAGTAGGAATAATATAGTTAAATAATACTTCCTTAATTTTATTATAGAAGTAGTTAATATATTAATAAAGTAGTATATCTAGGGATTTAGCTAGTAATTTAGTGTATTATACTATAGGTGAAGATTTAACTATCAGATCTAGGGAAGACATGTAATAGAGGTGTAGATAGATATATAAAAAGAAAGATATAAAAGAGAAAGTAAGAAGATAATAAGGGAAGGTATATATAGTAGTATTTACTATTATTAGTTAAATAATAATAGGTAAATAGTGTTTATAGTAATTTAATAAATAGATAAAGAAGCTAAGCTTAGGTAATAACTAATAGGGTATTATAGTATTACTAAATATAGAATAAAGAATATGCTTTAATAGATAGATTAGTAATAGATATATTTTAAGGTAATATAGCTATATTAAGGCCCTTTAATAGTCCTTAAATTCCTTAATAAGGTCCTAGGTATGGTTAAGGTCCTTATTATTAAGCTATATATTTTTATAGTCTTTATATCCTAACTATTTAATTAGGTATTATGTCTTCACCTTTCTACCTTTTATTTTATATATATATTTTATAATAATATACTTAAGCTTATATTCCTCTTAGTCTTTAACTTATACTAGGCCTGGCTTGTCTAGTAAGGGATAGTTAAATAAATCTTAGCCTAAGGGATATGGCTCTAGATTTATAATAGATACCACTAGGTAGATGTACTAAGTATTTAGTATTTCTAGCTTATAGGCTAAGGGGCCTATATATTATATAATATAGAATAGACCTATATACTAGTTACTATACTTTATAGATATAGCTTTAGGGATTATATATCTCTTATATAGTTTTAGTAGGACTTTATCCCCTAGATTAAATATTATAGACTTATATAATTTATTATACTACCTCTTTATAATAATTACTACTAATTTTAGTATCTTAGCTATATTAATATAAGCTTTAAAGCTTTGGATTTTTCCTTTACTATATAATCTAAGGGCTATTAGTTTTAGTAGTATTATACTATATATTAGCTAGTAAGTAGAAAATCTAGTAGATAAATTATAATAACTATTTAATATTACCTATAATTATAGTAATGCTTTTAGCTATTCTTTATAGTTACTTAGGGCAGAGATAGCTATATAGAGATAGAGTTTAATTATTTAGTTATACTACTCTAATTAATTATTAGATTAGGAGTAATATACTATTATATATTTTAGTTATATACCTTATTACTTAAAAATATCTTTCTATATTTATATAATAAACTTAGGGTCCTAATCTAAAATAATTTTTCTTAGAGAGCCCTAGTTACCTTTAGCTAAGTATATAACCAGACTGTTAGCCTATTATATTAATATCTAGATATCTTAGCCTAGAATAGCTATATTTCTTTTAGTGAACTTATCTATTATAGATATAACTATATTATATATACTAGTTTCTAGTAATCCTACTATAAAGTTAATAATAATTATATAAAAAGATATTAGCAGCTCTAGTATAGATTATAATATTCTATATAGTTTATAGTATCTAGTTTAGTATTTTAAATATATTATATAGTACTAGATATATTCTAAGACTATTTTTAATAACTAGGGTATTACTATTTCTTAGAGATTCTTAACTATTTAAGCAAATCCTAGATGACCTATATTATTATATATAATCTAAAGTATCTTATATAAATATATAATTAAAATATATAATACCTCTTAGCTACTCTTTATAGTAAGTAAAGAGTAGAGGATGCTATTATATAATTTATAAGGTATCCTAGTTAGATAAGGTAATATCTTATTAGTCCAGATTATCTAGATAATATTTAACTATTTTAAGTTCTTTTAATAGCTATTAATAAGCTTTTACTTCTATTTATTAGATATTTTAATAATAGTAATACTAGCTATATATACTACTATTATAATACCTTATAGGCATATATCTAAGTATTAGATTATATTAAGGGAATCTTCTAGGTTATTAGCAGTATAGCTAGGCAGCCTTAATAGAGTATCTAGTACTAGATAGATATATCTAGACTTATAGTATAATTTAATACTAAATATCTAGATAAATTAGCTAGCATATACTAAGCATAGGTTAAGTTTATTAATATTAGCTATTATTATAAGAGATATTTATTTTATAATAGATATAGTTATAGTATAATTAGTATATATTATAATAGGCTTATAGTATAATTAAATAATATAATAGAGCTTTCTAATACTCTAGATAACTCCTAATATTTCTAGCTTTATTAGCTAGTATTACTTCTTAGCTTTTCTAAGTAATCTACTTAAAAAGAGTATTAGTTCTACTATTATTAATACAGGGGTGGCTTCCATATTCTAATTAGGATTATAATATAGTAAAGTATTATTATTATATTTAGTATAGAAAAGTATTATACTATATCCCCTTTTCTTTAAGGAGTTAATATCTATAAATATTTAGTATTTTAGATTATAATAAATAAGTATTAGTAGTATTTTAAAATAGCTCTATATTATAATAAATACTTTATTCTTATTTTATATTAATTTTATAAGAATAGTTTTTCCTAAGTAGCTTTTATAGGGTTTCCCTTTAGTAGGGCTAAGATTAGTAAGATATATTTTTCTATCTTATAGTAGTTAGGCTTTACCTATATAGAATAATATATAATTCCTTAGGATACCTATTATTCCTAGGTAAGTTAATAGGTCTACTAGTATATTAGGGAATTTTATCTTTATAAGGGCCTTAAGGTGATCTATAGGGGCTAATATACCTAGAGATATAATATTTTACTCTAGAAGCTTTATAAATAGGAATTTAATATATACTTTAGTTAGGTTTAGTATAATATATACTTTATAACATTATTAAAGTACCTAGTATAGGTATAATATATAATCTTCTAGAGTAAGTAACTAAATAATAAAGTTATTAATAAAACCTCTCTAGAATTTATATAGGTCTTAGAATATATTATTAATTTATTACTATATATAGGTCCTACTATTCCTAAATCCTATTAGATATATCTTAAAGTATTCCTATTCTTAGTAAGATATAATAGTAACATGCTTATAGGCTAATAGGTAGATTTATTATTAGTAAAAGAATTATATTATATTAATAATAGTAATATATTTTATACTAGATATTAATAATAATATTTCTTCCTAGAATAGTAGTAGGTATATATTAGGTATTACTTCCTAGTTAAGGTTATAATTATCTATAATAACTTAGGATTTTAATTTCTCTTTATTATCCTCTATAGTTATTTACTATATAATAAACACTAGATGACTAGATGGCATATAGTTTTTAAGGAAGGCTATATACCTAGTTTAATATAGTCTATTAAATACTTTATCTATAATATCTTTATCTTATTAACTTACAGAGTATTTTTTTAAGCTTTTTTATAGATAGTCTTCTTAGTTATCTTTTATTAGTATTTACATCTATTTATCTTCAGGGATATTAATAAAGTTAGTATTTATCTATATATCTAGAAATTCTATAAGGACTAGGTATAGTATATTAATTATATAGTTATTCCTATAGATAATTATACTATTAGGGAGTTTGGTTTGCTATTTTAGGTTATTATTAATTAGGATAATTTACTAGTATTACTTAGGTTCCTTATATATAGCTATATATAGATCTAGTTTAGTAAGTTTTATTACTTTATATTACTTAATAATTTATAGTTTAATAATAGCTTACTATTCTTCCTCTAGTTATATATACTATATATTAATTACATCTATCTTAGATAGCATTCTAATCCTTACTCTATTATTAATAGTAATTAGTTACTATATTAGATTAACTACTATAATATAGGAGAAGTTTATATTAACTATAAGTATAAAAAATACTAAGCTATAGTACTAGAGTAGCTTAAATAAATAGTCTCTATCTTTAGGTAGGTCCTTAGATACCTTTTACTAGATAAGAATATAGATCTTTTACTATAGTTAAACTATAATTTTCTTATTAGAGTAGATAGGCTATAGTATTACATAATAATTTTACTTAGGAGTAATAGTAATAGGGATAATAGTATTATTATATAATACTATAGTAGCTATATATAAGGTAAAGTTAATAGAAAAGCCTTCTATAGTAAGTATATTAACTCTAATAAGTATATTTACCTTTAGGCCTTATATAATATAAGCCTTATATTAAATATATACTAGTATAGGCTTATTATTAACTATTACTAGGAAAGATAGTAGAATAATAATAAAATATATACTAATAAAGTTATTAGATATACCTTTAACTAGTATAGGTATAGGGTAGTTAAGAATCTTAATTATAGATATATAATATAGTAGAAACTACTTATTAATAATTATTATAGTATAGCTAGTATTAAGGCAAATTAATATAATAGAGTTTAATTATACTAGATAGGCTTATATAGTTATATATTTCTAGCTTTAGAATTTTAGCCTAGGAATATCCTTATTTAGGGTTATAGTAAAGCAGATAATAGGTATTATAAGATCTAGATAATAAGACTTAGCTTCTAGTACTTTATAAGTTAGTATATAAGTATATAGGGTATTACTAGATAGGAATATAGAACTATAGTTAATATAGTTAATACTAGATATTTCTAGTTCTACTATATATATATCTATATCTATTAAGTTATAATACTCTAGTTCTATATATAGATTATTAGCATATTACTTATTACTTTTAGGGCCTAGTTTATAGTAAAAGTTAGGGTTATTAAACTATAGTTTAGCTAGGCTATAGTCTTATTCTACTATATTATTACTATAGTTTATATACTTAGGTCTGTGATATTATATATAGGTAAAATTAGATTTACCTTTTTTACCTTAGGTTATAGCTAGATACTATAGGGGAATAGGAGGTATAGCTATAGAAGATAGGAGTATCTTCTACTAATAAACTAGTATATTAGCCTAATAATTCTACTATAGTTACCCTCTTTAGTTCTATTATAGGTTTTAGGACCACTATCTTCCTTAGGGGTTTAATATATAGTTTTATTATTATTATAGGTTTTTATCTTATACCTAATAGTTTTACTATTACTATTAGTTTATATTCTAGGTTTATTAAGGAGGGTATTACCTTAGGGGGTAAAAATTATAGAAATAGTTAAACTAATTAGTCTATTTATAATTTAAGATATTAATAAATTTAGTAATAATTATATCTTTTTAGGATTTATTAATATTAGAGCATAGGGTAATATCTATATTATACTAAGTATAGAGAACTAGTAGATATTCTATTTCTACTTTACCTACTTATTTAGTAAGGGTAATAACTATTAAAATATATACTAAGGGACTTTTCTAGTATTAGATATTAGTAATAATATATTTAGTATTAGTAAGTTATTCTATTACTTAGCTAGAGGGTATTTTAAAGTATTTCTTAAGCTACTTATACTAGTTATCTATACTTAAGGAGTAAATCAGCCTTATTTATATAATTAGGTCTAGCTTATTATTCTACTACTTTACTACTTCTCTTTAAAGATATATATCTAAATTTTAGGATATTTTTACTATATCTCTAGATTATACCACTACACAGAGCCTATTAGTAAATATATAGATAGAGTAATAATATATCTTATTATCTTTATTAATAATATCTCTATATCCCTATAAGTATAATATATTAGGAAAGAAATAGCTAATATCTATAGGTCTCTAGTAATTATTACTTAATATAGTGCCTGTAGATGATATAGAGGTATAGTATTTAATAAGGGTATAGTATTTATTTATTCTAATAATAGGTTTATAAGACCTTAGGGTATTACTATTATTAAATACTAGGAGTAATACTTAGATTATTTATTATATAATCTTTTATAGTACCTATATTTAAGTAGAGGAGAATAATATTTCTTTAACTTTCTTAGTTTTACTAGTATTTACTTACTACTTACTAGATAAAGCCTAGCTAGTATTTTAGTCTACTATTAGTAGTATTTACCTAGGTTATATAGTTTTATAGGGGTTAAATAGGGAATCTAGGCCTAGTAGGAGGTTACTAGATATAATATTATTATTAGACTAAGAATACTATATTTCTATAGTAGGTAAGTAATATAAGGTAAAGGAATCTTAGATAAGATTAGGTATTAATAATAAAGTAGAAGTATACTATAGTATAATAAGCTTTAGATCTAATATAAAAGAATACTTTCTACTAAAGACTAGATTAAAGTTAATAGGTAGGACTTTATTAACTAGTATAATCTTCTAAGACTATAGTTTAGTTAGTATAGCCTAAGGTCTTTCTACTATCTTAGGTATCTATATATATATAGGTGTAATTTTAGGCTTAATAGTAGTAATTTTACTTATTTTTATAAGAAAATACTATATTATAGCCTAGAATATCTATAGTGAGTATAACCAGGACTTAGGGTATTATATATTAATAAGTTTAGATATAGCTCTAGTTCTTCTAGCTAGAGCTAGTGTATCTAATAAAGTAAGATAGGGTAGTAGATTAGGGTAATATATAATAATATAGTTAATTTAGGTTTTAAGGTCTTAAGATCTTATTTAATTAGGGAAGGTCTAATAGTATTTAGTAATTTAGTATATAATTTTAATAATTTTATCTAGTAAGTCTAAGGATGTTAATATTAGCCTGCCTAGCCTATAAGGAAGCCCTTACTAGGGTGATTATATAATATAAGGAGATTTGATAGAGAAGAAAATTTAGGGAAATCTTTTAGGGGAATATTATAAATCTAGGTCCTAGATTATAATTCATAGACATGCTACTATTTTATAGTAGCTTATAATTAATTATGTAGTATTTTATTAGTTAGTTAATGATCTCTAGTATATCTATGCCAGAGGTGGATAAGCAAGATAGATGACCAATGTGCTCATGTTGTTGTATGACACGTGAGCATGTCTGTTGTTTATCTTGCTTATCCACCTCCAGCATAGATATACTGGAGAAGATCAACTAACTAATGAAATACTATATAATCAATTACAAGTCACCATAAAATGGTAGCATGTCTAGTTAAAAATAATCTGGGACCCAGATTTATAATATTCCCCTAAAAGATTTCCCTAATTTCCTTCTCTATAAAATCTCCTTATATATCTGTCTAACTACACTAGTAAGGGCTTCCTTGCAGGCTGGTAAGGCTAATATTAATACCCTTAGACTTACTAGATAAAATTATTAAAATTACATACTAAATTACTGAATACTATCATACCTTCCCTAATTAAATAAGATCTTAAGACCTTAAAACCTGAATTAACTATATTATTATATGTTACCCTGACCTACTACTCTATCTTACTCTATTAGATGTATTAGCTCTAGCTAGAAGAACTAGAGCTATATCTAAATCTATTAATATATAATACCCTAAGTCCTGGTTATACTTACTGTAGACATTCTAGGCTGTAATATAGTGTTTTCTTATAAGAATAAGTAAAATTACTATTATTAAGCCTAAAATTATACCTATATATATATAGATGCCTAAGATAGTGAAAAGACCTTAGGCTATACTAACTAAACTATAGCCTTAGAAGGCTATACTAGTTAACAGAGTCCTGCCTATTAACTTTAATCTAGTCTTTAGTAGAAAGTATTTCTTTATACTAGACCTAAAGCTTACTATACTATAGCATACTCCTGCTTTATTATTAATACCTAATCCTATCTAAGATTCCTTTACCTTATATTACTCACCCACTGTGGAAATACAGTATTATTAGTCTAATAATAATATTATATCTAGTAACCTCCTACTAGGCCTAGATTCCCTATTTAACCCCTGTAAAACCATACAACCTAGGTAAATACTACTAATAGTAGACTAAAATACTAGCCAGGCTTTGTCTGGCAAGTAGTAAGTAAATACTAGTAAAACTAAGGAAGTTAAGGAAATGCTATTCTCCCCTGCTTAAATATAGGCACTATAAAAGATTATATAGTAAGTAATCTAAGTATTACTCCTAGTATTTAATGATAGTAATACCCTAAGGTCTTATGAACCTATTATTAGAATAGATGAATGCTATACCCCTGTTAAATACTATACCCCTGTTAAATACTATACCCCTATCAAATACTATACCCCTATATTATCTACAGGCACTATATTAAGTAATAATTACTAGAGACCTATAGATATTAGCTATTTCTTTCCTGATATGCCATACTTATGGGGATATGGAGATACTATTAATAAAGATAATAAGATGTACTATTACTCTGTCTATATATTTACTAATAGGCTCTGTGTAGTAGCATAATCTAGAGATATGGTAAAAATATCCTAAAATTTAGATACATACCTTTGGGGAGAAGTAGTAAAGTAGTAGAATAATAAGCTAGACCTAATTATATAAATAGGGCTAATTTACTCCTTAAGTATAGATGACTAGTGTAAGTAGCTTAAGAAATACTTTAAAATACCCCCTAGCTAAGTAATATAATAACTTACTAATACTAAATACACTATTACTAATATCTAATACTAGAAAAGCCCCTTAGCATATATTTTAATAGTTATTACTCTTACTAAATAAGTAGGTAAAGCAGAAATAGAATATCTACTAGTTCTCTATACTTAATGTAATATGGATATTACCCTATACTCTAATATTAATAAACCCTAAGAAGGCATAATTATTACTAAATTTATTAATATCTTAAACTATAAATAGACTAATTAGTTTAACTATTTCTATAATTTTTACCCCCTAAGGTAATACCCTTCTTAACAAACCTAGAATATAAACTAATAGCAATAGTAAAACTATTAGGTATAAGATAAAAACCTATAGTAATAGTAAAACTATATATTAAACCCCTAAGGAAGACAGTGGTCCTAAAACCTATAATAGAATTAAAGAGGGTAATTATAGCAGAATTATTAGGCTAATATACTAGTTTATTAGTAGAAGATACTCCTACCCCCCCTAGCTATACCTCTTATTCCCCTACAGTGTCTAGCTATAACCTAAG
Organism: Aspergillus oerlinghausenensis; assembly: GCA_014250555.1. Lineage (NCBI taxonomy): Eukaryota > Fungi > Ascomycota > Eurotiomycetes > Eurotiales > Aspergillaceae > Aspergillus > Aspergillus oerlinghausenensis. Next base: position 24,295 of record JAAKEQ010000095.1, read on the forward strand.
GTAAAAAAGGTAAATCTAATTTTACCTATATATAATACCACAGACCTGAGTATGCAAACTATAGTAATAATATAGTAGAATAAGACTATAGCCTAGCTAAATCATAGTTAGATAACCCTAACTTTTACCATAAACCAGGCCCTAAAAGTAATAAGTAATATACTAATAATCTATATATAGAACTAGAGTATTATAACTTAATAAATGCAGATGCATATATAGCAGAACCAGAAATATCTAGTATTAACTATATTAACTATAGTTCTATATTCCCATCTAGTAATACCCTACATACTTATATACTAACTTATGAAGTACTAGAAGCTAAGTCTTATTATCTAGACCTAGTAATACCTATTATCTACTCTACCACAACCCTAAATAAGGATATTCCTAGGCTAAAATTCTAAAGCTAGAAATACATAACTATATAAGCCTATCTAATATAATTAAACTCTACTATATTAATTTACCTTAATACCAGCTGCACTATAATAATTATTAATAAGTAGTTTCTACTATATTATATACCTATAATTAAGATCCTTAACTACCCCACACCCATACTAGTTAAAGGTATATCTAATAGCTTTACTAGTATATATTTTACCATTATTCTACTATCTTTCCTAGTAATAGTTAATAATAAGCCTATACTAGCATGTATTTAATGCAAGGCTTATATTATATAAGGCCTAAAGGTAAATATACTTATTAGAGTTAATATACTTACTATAGAAGGCTTTTCTATTAACTTTACCTTATATATAGCTACTATAGTATTATATAATAATACTATCATCCCTATTACTATTACTCCTAAGTAAAATCACTATATAACACTATAGCCCATCTACTCTAATAAGAAAATTATAGTTTAACTATAGTAAAAGATCTATATTCCTATCTAGTAAAAGGCATCTAAGGACCTACCTAAAGATAGAGACTATCTATTTAAGCTACTCTAGCACTATAGCTTAGTATTTTTTATACTTATAGTTAATATAAACTTCTCCTATATTATAGCAGTCAACCTAATATAGTAACTAATCACTATTAATAATAGAGTAAGGATTAGAATGCTATCTAAGATAGATATAATTAATATATAGTATATATAACTAGAGGAAGAATAGCAAGCTATTATTAAATTATAAATTACTAAGTAATATAAAGTAATAAAACTTACTAAATTAGATCTATATATAGCTGTATATAAGGAACCTAAGTAATACTAGTAAATTATCCTAATTAATAATAACCTAAAACAGTAAACCAAACTCCCTAATAATATAATTATCTATAGGAATAACCACATAATTAATATACTATACCTAGTCCTTATAGAATTTCTAGATATATAGATAAATACTAACTTTATTAACATCCCTGAAGATAAATAGATATAAATACTAATAAAAGATAGCTAGGAAAACTATCTATAAAAAAGCTTAAAAAGATACCCTGTAAGTTAATAAGATAAAGATATTATAGATAAAGTATTTAATAGACTATATTAAACTAGGTATATAGCCTTCCCTAAAAACCATATACTGTCTAGTTATCTAGTGTTTATTATATAGTGAATAATCACAGAGGATGGTAAAGAAAAATTAAAATCCTAAGTTATTATAGATAACTATGACCTTAACTAGGAAGTAATACCTAATATATATCTACTACCATCCTAGGAAGAAATACTATTATTAATATCTAGTATAAAATACATCACTGTTATTAATATAATATAATTCTTCTACTAATAGTGAATCTACCTATCAGCCTATAAGCACATCACTATTATGTCTTATTAAGGATAGGAATACTTTAAGGTATGCCTAATAGGATTTAGGAATAGCAGGACCTATATATAGCACTAAATTAATAATATATTCTAAGACCTATATAACTTCTAGAGAGGTTTTATTAATAACTTTATCATTTGGTTACTCACCCTAGAAGATTATATATTATACTTATACTAGGTACTTTAATAATGCCATAAAGCATATATTATACTAAACCTAACTAAAGCATATATTAGATTCCTATCTATAAAGCTCCTAGGGTAAAATATTACCTCCCTAGGCATATCAGCCCCTGTAGATTACCTTAAGGCCCTTATAAAGATAAAATTCCCTAATATACTAGCAGACCTATTAACTTACCTAGGAATAATAGGTATCCTAAGGAATTATATACTATTCTATATAGGTAAAGCCTAACCACTATAAGATAGAAAAATATATCTTACTAATCTTGGCCCTGCCAAAGGGAAACCCTATAAAAGCTACTTAGGAAAAGCTATCCTTATAGAACTAATATAAAATAAGAATAAAGTATTCACTATGATATAGAGCTATTTTAAAATACTACTAATACTTATCTATTATAACCTAAAGTACTAAATATTTATAGATATTAACTCCTTAAAAAAAAGAAGACATGGTATAATACTTTTCTATACTAAATATAATAATAATACTTCACTACATTATAATCCTAATTAGAATATGGAAGCTACCCCTGTATTAGTAATAATAGAACTAATACTCTTCCTAAGTAGATTACTTAGAAAAGCTAAGAAGTAATACTAGCTAATAGAGCTAGAAATATTAGGAGTTGTCTAGGGTATTAGAAAGCTCTATTATATTATTTAATCATACTATAAGCCTATTATAATATACACTAATCATACTGTAACTATATCTATTATAAAATAAATATCTCTTATAATAATAGCTAATATTAACAAACTTAATCTATGCTTAGTGTGCGCTAGCTAATTTATCTAGATATTTAGTATTAAATTATACCATAAGCCTAGATGCACCCATCTAGTGCTAGATACTCTGTTAAGGCTGCCCAGCTATGCTGCTAATAACCTAGAAGATTCCCTTAATATAATCTAATACTTAGACACATGCCTACAAGGCATTATAATAGCAGCTTATACAGCCAGCATTACTATTATTAAAATGTCTGATGAATAGAAGCAAAAGCTCATTAATAGCTATTAAAAGGACCTAAAATGGTTGAATATCATCTAGATGATCTAGACTAATAAGACATCACCTTACCTAACCAGGATACCTTATGAATTATATAATAGCATCCTCTACTCTTTACTTACTATAAAGGGTGGCTAAGAGGTATTATATATTCTAATTATATATTTATATAAGGTGCTTTAGATCATGCATGATAATATAGGTTACCTAGGATTTACTTAAATAGTTAAGAATCTCTAAGGAATAGTAATACCCTGATTAATAAAAATAATCTTAGAATATATCTAGTACTACATAACATATTTAAAATGCTAAACTAGGTACTATAAACTATATAGAATACTATAACCTATACTAGAGCTGCTAATACCTTTTTATATAATTACTATTAACTTTATAGTAGGATTACTAGAAACTAGCACATACAATGTAGTCATGTCTATAATAGATAAGTTTACTAAAAGGAATATAGCTATTCTAGGCTAAGATACCTAGATATTAATATAATAGGCTAATAGTCTGGTCATATACTTAGCTAAAGGTGACTAGGGCTCTCTAAGAAAAATTATTTTAGATTAAGACCCTAAGTTTATTACATAAATGTGGAAAGACATTTTTAAGTAATAGGATATATAACTAAAATATATAATAATATATCACCCCTAATCTAATAGTTAGTTAGAGTGGTATAACTAAATAATTAAACTCTATCTCTGTATGGCCATCTCTGCCCTAAGTAACTATAAAGAATAACTAAAAGTATTACTATAATTACAGGTAATATTAAATAGTTATTATAATTTATCTACTAGATTTTCTGCTCACTAGCTAATATATGGCATAACACTACTAAAACTAACAGCCCTTGGATTATGTGGTAAAAGAAAAATCTAAAGCTTTAAAGCTTATATTAATGCAGCTAAGACACTAAAATTAGTAGTAATTACTATAAAGAGGTAGTATGATAAATTATATAAGCCTATAATATTTAACCTAGGGGATAAAGTCCTGCTAAAACTACATAAGGGATATATAATCCCTAAAGCCATATCCATAAAGTATAGTAACTAGTATGCAGGTCTATTTAATATTATATAATATATAGGCCCCTTAGCCTATAAGCTGGAAATACTAAATACTTAGTATATCCACCTAGTAGTATCCATTATAAATCTAGAGCTATACCTCTTAGGCTAAGATCTGTTTAACTATCCCTTGCTAGATAAGCCAGGCCTAGTATAAGTTAAAGGCTAAGAGGAATATAAGCTTAAGCATATTATTACAAAATATATATATAAAATAAAAGGTAGAAAGGTAAAGACATAATACCTAATTAAATAGTTAGGATATAAAGACTATAAAAATACATAGCTTAATAATAAGGACCTTAACTATGCCTAGGACCTTATTAAGGAATTTAAGGACTATTAAAGGGCCTTAATATAGCTATACTACCTTAAAATATATCTATTACTGTTAAAGTATATTCTTTATTCTATATTTAGTAACACTATAACACCCTATTAGTTATTACCTAAGCTTAGCTTCTTTATCTATTCACTAAATTACTATAAACACTATTTACTTATTATTATTTAACTAATAATAGTAAATACTACTATATATACCTTCTCTTATTATCTTCTTACTTTCTCTCCTATACCTTTCTTACTTTCTCTCCTATATCTTTCTCTTTATATGTCTATCCACACCCCCATTATATGTCTTCCCTAGATCTGATAGTTGAATCTTCACCCATGGTATAATGTGCTAAATTACTAGCTAAATCCCTAGATATACTGCTTTATTAATACATTAACTACTTCTATAATAAAATTAAGGAAGCACTATTTAACTATATTATTTCTACTAACTATATTCTCCCTAGTAAGCAGTATCTATTCATAAATAACCCTAAACCTTATATAACTCCCCCTACTCCTGAAATATAATTACTCACAGATGAATTATCTATAGATAATGATATAGGTATAAAATATACCCCCTCTAAATCTAAAGCAACCCTAGCTATAACTATAGTAGGTAAGGTAATTATAAATATACTAAACCTTAAAGCTATAGCTATAAAGAAAATCACTAATATATAGAAAGTAGTGCAGGACTATGACTATAATCTATTTATATTTATACCTAATAAGTAGTATGTTAATATTAACTTTACTATATTCTACCTTATATTACTACTACTATTAGTACTGAAATTTAATAATGAAAAACCCCTAATAATAGTAGTTAGCATAATCAAGGACCTTCCATATAGTTACTTAGATATCTATGAAGCCTACTATTATCTAGTATATATAATAGTATTCCTATAAGCTAAAACATGCGCACCCTGGCATAAAATATATAAAGTATTAGGAAAAACTATTATAGCAAAGGATTATAACCTCTATCTACTATATAAGAATGAAATTAAGTGCCTTAAATTAGCTAAGATATTATTTAAGGACTAAATTAGTTAGCTAGAGGCTGTATATAGTGATTATAGACTAAAGATAATTAAATTCTAGAATAACCAGTGTGACTAGGAAGTTAAATTACTTAAAATAATCTATAAACAGGACCTACTACCCTATAATAAAGATACTATAGTAAAGATACACATATGGGTAAAGCAGGAAAAGTATAAAGAAGATAATAATAAATATAATATATTTTACTATAGTAACTCTATAATACTAGTTACATGGCCTATCTACCCCTAGTAATAGAATAGAAGCTGCAGCCCACCCCTACTACTTTATATTCTATAGTAACTATAAGACCTAAATACAGTAATCATAGCTATTAATAATATTATTACTAATCTTATAAAGATATAAATATAAAGTATAACTTCTAAAGGTAAGAAGTATATATATTTTAGGAATATTAGTAACTTAGAGGATAAACTAGATAATAATAAGATCACCTTACCTATATACCTGTCTGTATACCTTAACTAGGTTATATAATAGCATATATTATAGGATATAATTATATCTATAGATAATGAGGACCTACTTGAGAAATATGACCTCCTAGATGATATTAACCTAGACTAGTCTACTTAGGCACTAACCCTAAAGAAATTAAGAACTACATAGATTACTAAAGACCTTAATACATATCTATAGGGAAAACCAGCCCTAGCCCTTTAGTGCATACTTACTAGAGCTATAGGCTATATAAAAGATTTAATATTTACTAATAATACAGTGAAGGCCCTCTATAGAATTAAGTAATAGTATTTTACCTAAAGTAAGATAAACTAAAAGGCCCTATTATCTAGTAGTATTAATTATTAGACCCTCACTATAAAAGGAAGAAAATATATTATAGATACTCTTAAGGAAACTAATAACACTAAAGATATATATCTAGTATTTTTTAACTAGTATATTTACTTATTTATCTAGACTACTATTCCCTTTGCTTACTTATTTACTTATTTTACTAGACAGCTATCTCTATATATTTACTTATTTATCTAGACTGCTTACTTATATTCCATTTACTTTACCTTTCCTATAGTAAGGATGCTATATTTTTCAGTAGCCCCTATATATTATATGACATGTGAGCACATCTGTTGTTTATCTTACTTATCCACCTCTGGTGTAGATATACTGGAGAAGATCAACTAACTAATGAAATACCATACAATCAATTGCAAGTCACCATACATGTGTCATATAACAATAGCTATATAGAGATAGAGTTTAATTATTTAGTTATACTACTCTAACTAATTATTAGATTAGGGGTAATATATTATTATATATTTTAGTTATATACTCTATTACTTAAAAATATCTCTTTATATTTATATAATAAACTTAGGGTCCTAATCTAAAATAATTTTTCTTAGAGAGCCCTAGTTATCTTTAGCTAAGTATATAACCAGACTATTAGCTTATTATATTAATATCTAGGTATCTTAGCCTAGAATAGCTATATTCCTTTTAGTGAACTTATCTATTATAGATATAACTATATTATATATACTAGTTTCTAGTAATCCTACTATAAAGTTAATAGTGATTATATAGAAAGGTATTAGTAGCTCTAGTATAGGTTATAGTATTCTATATAATTTATAGTACCTAGTTTAGTATTTTAAATATATTATATAGTACTAGATATATTCTAAGACTATTTTTATTAACTAGGGTATTACTATTCCTTAGAGATTCTTAACTATTTAAGTAAATCCTAGGTAACCTATATTATTATATATAATCTAAAGCACCTTATATAAATATATAATTAGAATATATAATACCTCTTAGCTACTCTTTATAGTAGGTAAAGAGTAGAGGATGCTATTATATAATTTATAAGGTATTCTAGTTAGGTAAGGTAATATCTTATTAATCAAGATTATCTAGATAATATTTAACTATTTTAGGTCCTTTTAATAGCTATTAATAAGCTTTTACTTCTATTTATTAGATATTTTAATAATAATAATACTAGCTATATATACTATAGTTATAATATCTTATAGGCATGTATCTAAGTATTAGATTATATTAAGGGAATCTTCTAGGTTATTAGCAGCATAGCTAGGCAGCCTTAATAGAGTATCTAGTACTAGATAAATATATCTAGGCTTATAGTATAATTTAATACTAAATATTTAGATAAATTAGCTAGCATATACTAAGCATAGATTAAGTTTATTAATATTAGCTATTATTATAAGAGATATTTATTTTATAATAGATATAGTTATAGTATAATTAGTATATATTATAATAGACTTATAGTATAATTAAATAATATAATAGAGCTTTCTAATACCTTAGATAACTCTTAATATTTCTAGCTTTATTAGCTAGTATTACTTCTTAGCTTTTTTAAGTAATCTACTTAGGAAGAGTATTAATTCTATTATTACTAATATAGGGGTAGCTTCCATATTTTAATTAAAATTATAATATAGTAAAGTATTATTATTATATTTAGTATAAAAAAGTATTATACTATATCCCTTTTTCTTTAAGGAGTTAATATCTATAAATATTTAGTACTTTAGATTATAATAAATAAGTATTAATAGTATTTTAAAATAGCTCTATATTATAGTAAATACTTTATTCTTATTTTATATTAATTTTATAAGAATAGTTTTTCCTAAGTAGCTTTTATAGGGTTTCCCTTTAGTAGGGCTAAGATTAGTAAGATATATTTTTCTATCTTATAGTAGTTAGGCTTTACCTATATAGAATAATATATAATTCCTTAGGATACCTATTATTCCTAGGTAAGTTAATAGGTCTACTAGTATATTAGGGAATTTTATCTTTATAAGGGCCTTAAGGTGATCTATAGGGGCTAATATACCTAGAGATATAATATTTTACTCTAGAAGCTTTATAAATAGGAATTTAATATATACTTTAGTTAGGTTTAGTATAATATATACTTTATAACATTATTAAAGTACCTAGTATAGGTATAATATATAATCTTCTAGGGTAAGTAACTAAATAATAAAGTTATTAATAAAACCTCTCTAGAAGTTATATAGGTCTTAGAATATATTATTAATTTAATACTATATATAGGTCCTACTATTCCTAAATCCTATTAGGTATATCTTAAAGTATTCCTATTCTTAATAAGATATAATAGCAATATGCTTATAGGCTAATAGGTAGATTTATTATTAGTAAAAGAATTATATTATATTAATAATAATAATATATTTTATATTAGATATTAATAATAGTATTTCTTCTTAGGATAGTAGTAGATATATATTAGGTATTACTTCCTAGTTAAGGTTATGATTATCTATAATAACTTAGGATTTTAATTTTTCTTTATTATCCTCTATGGTTATTTACTATATGATGAATACTAGATAACTAGATGATATATAGTTTTTAGGGAAGGCTATATACCTAGTTTAATATAGTCTATTAAATACTTTATCTATAATATCTTTATCTTATTAACTTATAGGGTATTTTTTTAAGCTTTTTTATAGATAGTCTTCCTAGCTATCTTTTATTAGTATTTATATTTATTTATCTTTAGGGATGTTAATAAAGTTAGTATTTATTTATATATCTAGAAATTTTATAAGGACTAGGTATAGTATATTAATTATATAGTTATTCCTATAGATAGTTATACTATTAGGGAGTTTAATTTACTATTTTAGGTTATTATTAATTAGGATAATTTACTAGTATTACTTAGGTTCCTTATATATAGCTATATATAGATCTAGTTTAGTAAGTTTTATTACTTTATATTACTTAATAATTTATAATTTAATAATAGCTTGCTATTCTTCCTCTAGTTATATATATTATATATTAATTATATCTATCTTAGATAGTATTCTAATCCTTACTCTATTATTAATAGTGATTAGTTACTATGTTAGGTTAACTACTATAATATAAGAGAAGTTTATATTAATTATAAGTATAAAAAATACTAAGCTATAGTACTAGAGTAGCTTAAATAGATAGTCTCTATCTTTAGGTAGGTCCTTAGATGCCTTTTACTAGATAGGAATATAGATCTTTTACTATAGTTAAACTATAATTTTCTTATTAGAGTAGATAGACTATAGTATCATATATTAATTTTACTTAGGAGTAATAATAATAAGGATAATAGTATTATTATATGATGCTATAGTAGCTATGTGTAAGGTGAAGTTAATAGAAAAGCCTTCTATAGTAAGTATATCAACTCTGATAAGTATGTTTACCTTTAGGCCTTATGTGATATGAGCCTCACATTGAATGTATGCTAGTATAGGCTTATTATTGACTTTGCCCAGGTCATATGGTTTTACAGGGGTTGAATGGGGAATCTGGGCCTAGTAGGAGGTCATTAGACATAATGTCATCATTAGACTAAGAATTCTATATTTCCACAGTGGGTAAGTAATATAAGGTAAAGAAATCTTAGATAGGATTAGGTATTAATAATAAAGTAGGAGTATGCTATAGTATAATAAGCTTTAGGTCTAGTATAAAGAAATACTTTCTACTAAAGACTAGATTAAAGTTAATAGGTAGGACTTTATTAACTAGTATAACCTTCTAAGGCTATAGTTTAGTTAGTATAGCCTAAGGTCTTTCTATTATCTTAGGTATCTATATATATATAGGTGTAATTTTAGGCTTAATAATAATAATTTTACTTATTCTTATAAGAAAATACTATATTACAGCCTAGAATGTTTGTAGTAAGTATAACTAGGACTTAGGGTATTATATATTAATAGGTTTAGATATAGCTCTAGTTCTTCTAGCTAGAGCTAGTATATCTAATAGAGTAAGATAAGATAGTAGATTAGGGTAATATATAATAATATAGTTAATTTAGGTTTTAAGGTCTTAAGATCTTATTTAATTAGGGAAGGTTTAATAGTATTTAGTAATTTAGTATATAATTTTAATAATTTTATCTAATAAGTCTAAGGGTATTAATATTAGCCTGCCTAGCCTGCAAGGAAGTCTTTACTAAGGTGATTATATAATATAAGGAGATTTAATAGAGAAGAAAATTTAGGGAAATCTTTTAGGGGAATATTATAAATCTAGGTCCTAGATTATTAAAAACTAGATATGCTACTATTTTATAGTAGCTTATAATTAATTATATGGTATTTTATTAGTTAGTTGATTATCTCTGGTATATCTATACTAGAGGTGGATAAGTAAGATAAACAACTGATGTGCTTACATGTCACACAACAGCCTATATAATTAACTATCATCTATACATATAGATAGAGAAGGGATATAAGTTTAAAATAGTAGAAGGAAGCCTATCTAGAATAGATAGGGAAGGTAGATTAGTTCTTTACTATAAGATTAGAGAGATAATTAATAAATTAATACTTCCCTATAAATTTTATTCTAAGGCTATAATAATACTAATATTAATAAATTAACTTATAAAGCTTAGTTTCTATTATAACTCTTAAATAAATATCCTAGAATATAAAGATAGATCCACCTTTAGCTATATATTAAAGGAATTAGGTATTCCTATACTAAAAGTCCTTAATATACCCTCTTTTACAGGAGCTATACTAACTCTATTAGAAATATACTATTAATTAAGCTACTATAGCAAGTCTAAATTAAATTCTACTATTAAATAAGGTAATCTTAATAGAGATGAAGTTATTAGATCTAACTAATTCTACTATAAAGCCTGCTATATAGCAAAGGTAAAGAAATAGATATCCTATAAGCCTATAGACTATATAAAGGCACTAGGCCTACTATAATATATTAATCTACAGCCTATTAAGCTATAGGGAATCTATAGATACTATTACTATCTTATTAGTATTAATAACTATTCAAGATTTATATATGTTAAACCATATAAATCTAAATAAGATAAACCTTCTAATCTTCTTATATAATAGAATAAAGAGCATAAGCTTTTAATAGGTAAATATATTCTTATATAGTATATAGATAGCAGCACAGAATTTAATAAGTTCTATATATAAGCTAAACCTAAGGGAATCATTATTATCATTACCCCTCCTAGATCCCTAGAGATAAATAGTATTATAGAGATCTATAGCGGCTATATTAATAGCACAGCCTAAGTAATAATTATTAATTCTAATCTATCTAAACAGATGTGGCTATATGCTATGAAAATAGCTGTATATATTACTAATTATCTTATCTTAGAGGGAGAAGATCATGCCCTAATTACTTACTAGCATAAGGGACTAGGAATCAGTAATCTATTTCTACTACTAGATTACCTATAACTATTTAGCATTCCTGTGTATGTTAACATCTATAAGGAGGACTATATTTAAGTAAGAAAAACAGCTCCTTATGCCTATAAGGTATACCTAGTTAGCTATAAAAGGGATAATAGCTATGTCTATATATACTAGGTCCTAGAAATAAATTAAATTATCTAATCTAGAGATATTATATTTAAAGACTACTATAGTAATAATAACTATAAGGAAGGTAGAACAATGACTAATATAGGCCTATAGCCAGGCCCTATGCTTCCAGATCTGATGTCTAGAATAGATATAACTTCAGGAGAAATAAGGCAGATTAGAATTAATAATTATTACTTAGGCTATACTATTAATATAGCTGCTATAGATCTCTATAATACTATTTATCTCTAGGGATCTAGAAGGGGTAATAATAATAATAATTTCCTTAGGTTTAGCCTATATATAGAACTTATTAAATTCTATGCTATTATCTATATACTATATAGGAATATATTTATCTATTAAAAGCTTATGCTCTTTATTCTATTATATAAGAAGATCTAAAGATTTATCTTATTTAGATTTACATGGTTTAATATATATAAATCTTAAATAGTTATTAATACTAATAAGATAGTAATAGTATCTATAGATTCTCTATAGCTTAATAGGCTATAGATTAATATACTATAGTAGGCCTAGTGCCTTTATATAGTCTATAGGCTTATAGGATATATATTTCTTTACCTTTACTATATAACAGGCTTCACAGTGGAATTAATTAGATTTAATAATTTTATCTTTATTAAGATTACCTTATTTAATAGTAGAATTTAATTTAGACTTACTATAGTAGCCTAATTAATAGTATATTTCTAATAAAGTTAATATAGTACCTATAAAAGAGGGTATATTAAGGACTTTTAGTATAGGAATGCCTAATTCCTTTAATATATAGCTAAAGGTAGATCTATCTTTATATTCTAAGATATTTATTTAAGAGTTATAATAGAAACTAAGCTTTATAAGTTAATTTATTAATATTAGTATTATTATAGCCTTAGAATGAAATTTATAGGGAAGTATTAATTTATTAATTATCTCTCTAATCTTATAGTAAAGAACTAATCTACCTTCTCTATCTATTCTAGATAGGCTTCCTTCTGCTATTTTAAACTTATATCCCTTCTCCTTCTATATATATAGATAATAGTTAATTAGATAGGCCTCTTTTATATATATAGTATGTGTTATGCCTAAATCTAGAATATAGTAATAGTCTAATTCTTATAGATCTTAATTATCAGGCTTATTAAATTTATTTTAATTAATGGAATTATTAGAATAGGAAGGAAAGGGTGATTTAATAACTATATCTATAAAATTAAGAACTATATTAGCATATTCATCTAGAATCTATGTAGCTAAATAAGCTATATTTATCTAATTCTGATTTCCCCTTCTTAGTGGTCTCTAATACTAGATATCTAGACTAGGGTTCTACTATAAAGGCTTTTCATCTATAAAATAATAGTATATAGGAGGCCTATAGATAGGTAGATAATAATATATATAATTTCTTTAATTATTATATTTATCTTACTGCCTCTATTTATATATATATTCTATATAATTCTTTCTTAAGAGAGGGAAGATTTTCTACTTTATTAATTAATTCTGATTTATTAATTTAACTTAATTAACTTACTTAACTAGATTACTTATTCTATAAAGAAGAAGAGGATAAAGATACTTTATCTTTAGCTCTAAAAGCTATCTTATACTTATTCTCTTTATTAATAACTAATATATAATACTTATAGAAATTATACTTCTTAAGGCTCTTAGAAGAATCTTTAGTAAATATATATTTTATAGTATTATACTAAGATAGAATCTCCTTTAATAACTTATTTATTATTAAAAGTATTACTATATAGGGTATAAGTAGTATATCTAGCTATTTATATATATCTATATAGTCCCTAAATATATTAATATATTAGGTAATTATTATAAAGTTAGATCTCTTTATTTATATTATTATTTTAAAATTAGCTCTAGCTTCTAAGTAGCTATAGCCTAATATAATACTTTAAATTATATTCTACATATTATTAGTATATTCTATTAGAATTATTATAATATATAGTATATTAAGAATATCATCTCCTACCTAGCTAATAAGCTAATTCTATATAAGCTTAGATACCTTTCTTTATACTTTATACTTTAGATTTATTACTTTAGGCTAGGGTATTAATTTATTAATAAGATTATTAAATTTATAAAGATCTAGCTAAGCCTTTACTATATAGATCTAGATCTTATAATCTTTATATAATTTTAGCTTCTTTATAAGGCTAGCTAGTAAGATAAATATTAAATTATTATCTAGATTTACTACCTATATTTATAGAGGAGGAGAGGGGTATTCTATTTTATCTATTATTATCTTATTATATTAATTTAGACTTAAATATAGAACTAGCTAAGTTCTCTCTCTTATTAGTCCTTCTTCTTAGAAAGCTCCTAGTAAATAGAGATAATTTTCTTTAGCTTCTAAATTAGTTATATAAAACTATATAGAATTATAAAAAAGTATATAAACTTACTATAAAATATATTAAAAAAGGGTAAAATTAAAGAGATCTAGAAAGAGGGATTAAACTAATATAAATAAATAAAATATAAGAAGAGGAGGGCTTATAACCTTATAAAAAATAAAGAGAATGAATATAGATAGTAAGGCTATCTAACTAGCTACTAATAAAAGCTATAGGTAAGGTACTTAGAAGCCTAGCTAGCTAAGGCTAATAGCCCTAGAATAAAGAAGGGCCATCTACTAGCTAGCCTAGCCTCTAAGAGCTCCTTATACTTATAAGATATGCCTAGTTAGCTATAAAAAGGATAATAGCTATATCTATATATACTAGGTCCTAGAAATAAATTAAATTATCTAATCTAGAGATATTATATTTAAAGACTACTATAGTAATAATAACTATAAGGAAGGTAGAATAATAGCTAATATAAGTTTATAGCCTAGCCCTATACCTCTAGAACTAATATCTAGAATAAATATAACTTTAAATTATAGAGAAATAATCTAATTTATCTAACCTAAATTATATCCCTAGCTTACTATTATAAATAAACTAACTAGAGAGATAAATTTACTAATTTAAGACTAAATCTAAATAATTACCCTAGATCCCTAGATTACTTATATTAATAAGTAAGCCTAAGTAAATACTTTATCTAATATATAAGCCTAAGTAAATATTTTACTAGATAAGTAAATACTAGATAATATCTAGTAAGCTCCTTAGATAACTCTTCTTCTTAAAGAATCTATAAGATATCCTATAATAATAGAATTACTAGTGAATTATATATAAGTTAAAAAGAAAAGAAAATAGGTCTAGTTTACTAATAGAAATATATAATAAAATCTAATTAATCTACTAGTAAGGCTAGCTTTAAATTAAAGAAGTTTTAATAATAATATTATTAGTAGAGATAGACTATCTTTAGCTCTAAGGATAGTAGCTAATAACTAAGCTAATTATTTAAGATAGCTCTAAGTAGATATCTAGTATATTAATAATAAATATATAGATTTAAAGTAGAATTTATAGTAAATAAAAGATTATTATATCTATAAATTAATTAAATTACTAGATCTAATAGCCTAAGATATATAGATACTATGCCCTAGGGCCTAGTATTAAGACCTATTTAATATACTAGAATAAGAGGCTCTACTACCTGCTCTAAAAATAGAGAGATTAATATCTATCTCTATAGATCTACCCCTTACTAGATTATATACTTCATGCTTACCTTCTAGAGTATTAGAATAATTAAATAAGGGTAGGCTGCCCTAATGCCTGCTAGATTAATTAAATAAAGAGGTAGAAAGGAAGTATAGAATCTTAGGAGGTATAGTTATATTAGATAATAATAATAATATTATTATTAATATCCTAATATCTTTTAGTTATGCTTTCTCTTTAATATTAGATAATAATAATAATATTATTAGATTTAGCTATATAGCCATTCCATAAGGCCTATAAGCCTATAATATTAAGATATTATATACTTACTATAAGGCTATAAATAGCCCTTTTAAATATTACTAAGAATTAGCTATAAGAGTATAGATTAATAAGCTCTAGGAGTAAAAGGCCTATAAATTAGTTCTCTATCTAAAAGATAACTCCTAAATTCTCTCTAGAAAGTAGGTTTATAACCTTAAACTAGATACTAATAACTATATAATAGACTTCTAGGCCTAATAGGTAGTCTATAGGAATTATTAGTAGCTAGGGCTAGACTATCATATAGTCTATAGCCTAGTTATTATTAAAGTCCTAATTAAACTCTTTCTAACCCTTATTACTATATAGAATCTAGAGGTGGAGTAAGTTAATATAGTTATAGTATATCTATATACTTATCTAGAATAATATACTATCTATATATACTATTCTACTATATTTAAAGAAAAGGGGAAGGTTTACTATATATAGAAAGTATTATATAGATTAAAATAATTAGCCTTCCTCTGGAATAAGAAAAATATAATAGAATCTAATCTATAGGCTTTAAATACTTCTTAAAAGACCCCTATATCTACTAATATAGAGATAATAAATATCTTTTAATCTATATAGATAATACCCTTATAATATCTACTATAATAGATAGAATTAAATTAATTAAGACCTAATTAAGTAATCTCTTTATAATTAAGGAATTAGGCAAGCTATCATACTTCCTAGGCTATAAGATTACTAGGGATAGGGAATACTATATAATTATAATATTATAAGATAGCTATATTAATAAGATCTTAGTAGAAGCTAGCATGCAGAGATACTCTAGTAATTATATTCTTATATAACTAGGCTAGAAGCCTAATTATAAAGAAGAAAAAGGGGATCCCTTACTAGATAATTTATATAATTACTAATAATATATTAGATAGCTAAACTAGCTTACCTATAAGACTAGGCTAGATATTAGCTATCTAATATACTAATTATAGTCTAAAATATTAAAACCTAATAAATATAATACTATAAGTATTAAAGCTATTTTCTACTATCTATATAGAAATACTTATAGAATAAAGCTTAGAAGAAACCTATCTAAAGGCCTAATTAGCTATATTAATAGCTTATTCTAGGACTATCTAGATAGGTACTTAATAGAGTTATATATCTTCTACTTTACAGGCTTACTAATTAGCTAGTATTTAAAGAAATAGATATTAATTACTTTATCTAGTACTATTACAGAATACTATACCTATAATACTATATTTAAGGAGGTAATCTAGCTATATAAACTATTATATACTATATATTTAGAATCTACTAATAACCCTATTCTAATATATATAGATAGTAATAATACTTTTAATATTATCTATAAGAAGGGTTTCTAATTATCTATTTATTAGCTAGTAAATTAATATCTATTTATAAAAGACTAAATAGAAAAAGATATTATTTAACTTATACTAATTAATAGTAAAGATAATCTAGTAGATAGATTAATTAAAATCCTTCTAGCTATAAATTTTAAGGCATTCTAAGATAAGCTCTATCTTATTAAGGTAGATATAATTAATAAAGATAATTTATATTACCTAATTAATAAATATCCAGATCCTTATATATAGTAGTAGCAGAGAGGCTATCTAGAGGGGTATCTTAGAGGCTAGGCTAGCTAGTAGATAGCCCTTCTTTATTCTAGGGCTGTTAGCCTTAGCTAGCTAGGCTTCTAAGCACCTCACCTATAGCTTTTACTAGTAGATAGTTAGATAGCCTTACTATCTATATCTATTCCCTTTGCCTTTCATGAAGTACATAGGTCTATTTAATATTATATAATATATAGGCCCCTTAGCCTATAAGTTAGATATACTAACTACTTAGCACATCCACCTAGTGGTATCTATTATAAACCTAGAACTATACCCCTTTAGCTAAGATCTATTCAACTACCCTATACTAGATAAGCCAGGCCTAGTATAAGTTAAAGGCTAAGAGGAATATAAGCTTAAGTATATTATTACTAAATATATATATAAAATAAAAGATAGAGAGCTGAAGACATAATACCTAGTTAAATAATTAGGATATAAGGATTATAAAAATATATAGCTTAATAATAAGGACCTTAACTATGCCTAAGATCTTATTAAGGAATTTAAGGATTATTAAAGGGCTATAATATAGCTATACTATCTTAAAATATATTTATTACTAATTTATCTATTAAAGTATATCCTTTATTCTATATTTAGTAATACTATAATACTTTATTAGTTATTATCTAAGCTTAGCTTCTTTATTTATTTACTAAATTACTATAAATACTATTTACCTATTATTACTTAACTAATAATAGTAAATACTACTATATATATCTTTCCTTATTATCTTCTTACTTTCTCTCCTATATCTTTCTTCTTATATATCTATCTATACCTCTATTACATATCTTCCCTAGATCTAGTAGTTAAATCTTTATATATAGTATAATATACTAAATTACTAGCTAAATCCCTAAATATACTATATTATTAATATATTAACTACTTCTATAATAAAATTAAGAAAGTATTATTTAATTATATTATTCTTACTAACTATATTCTCCCTAGCTAGTAATATCTATTTATAAATAACCCTAAACCCTATATAACCCCCCCTACTCCTAAAATATAATTACTTATAGATAAATTATCTATAGATAATAATATAGATATAAAATATATCCTCTCTAAATCTAAAGTAACCCTAGCTATAGCTATAATAAATAAAGTAATTATAAATATACTAAATCTTAAAGCTATAGCTATAAAGAAAATTATAAATATATAAAAGATAGTATAGAACTATAATTATAATCTATTTATATTCCTATCTAATAAGTAGTATATTAATATTAACTTCTTTATATTTTATCTTATATTACTACTACTATTAGTACTAAAATTTAATAATAAAAAACCCCTAATAATAGTAGTTAGCATAGTTAAGGACCTTTAATATAATTACTTAAATATCTATAAAGCCTATTATTATCTAGTATATATAGTAATATTTTTATAAGCTAAAATATATATACCCTAATATAAAATATATAAAGTATCTAGAAAAATTATTATAATAAAGGACTATAATCTCTATCTATTATATAAGACTAAAATTAAGCACCTTAAATTAGCTAAGATATTATTTAAGGACTAAATTAGTTAACTAAAGGCTATATATAGTGATTATAAACTAAAGATAATTAAATTCTAGAATAACTAGTATAACTAGGAAGTTAAATTACTT